>JAPWLS010000935.1:0-28189 GCA_028551675.1 Tineola bisselliella
TATATATGTTATTTATGTATCCCTCCCTTCACATTTTTTTTTCTTAATAAATATTTATAGATTGGCTGGTAGAAAATGCTACCTAGCATTAAGCTCGCCTTATACTGATGTACTAAGTTTTAAATAAAATAAATAAATAAATCGAAACGACGTAAGTTCATATGGTTACATGCAAAAACCCCCAAGGGCTAGGTTAATAGGGCTTAAAAGACGCAATAACTCCTTGATCTAATAATTGCAACAACGAAGTCGTGTTTGGAGGAACAAAACTTCACGACAAGTGAATTCTGATCGAAACAATTGACGTGTGCTCGAGGAATAGTGTCTAAAAATTGTTCGACGTAACTCGAAACCACATAAGTCGAGGACTGCCTGTATAGATATTCATTGCTTGTATTAAATTATATGTTCTTTGTTCTCGCAGTTGGTGTTATTAAATAAAAAAAGACATGTTACTCGTAAGAGGTCGTTGAAAACATTGGAATTTTTTGGTGAAATCTTTAAATTAAGTTCATAATACGTTAAGAAAAAATAATATACAAAAAAATTTTTTTTTTTTAAATTCTTTATTACTGAGTCAGCCTGTCCTATAAAGTATGACAATGGGGGATAAAATTATATTTTGTTTTTATTTTTATATTATATATATTTGGTAGAAGTCTAAGAATCAGTTTTATGTACTTTGAAGTTGGTTAAATAAAAAATAAAACTCTTAATAGGTTAAAAAAAAATTGAATATAGTGTCCTAAAAATAGGACAGTGGGAAGTAATGGGTTAATATAGATATATAATATATTAATATTGTTTTTTTTTAATTTTAACCTCTTTAACACTAGAACTACCGACACAAGAATAACATTGTTTTTAAAGTGTCTTTGTTGTTCTTGTCCTGATGCCTAAAGTTCATTTTTAATTGTACAGGGGCCAGACCACATATCTTTCAAAAGCTCAATACCAGAATCTAAAGGGAAATGTATGAAAATACAACAAATATTACAATGTTACGAGGCATTAATCGCCTATAAAATAGAACTGTGGACTGTGAGTAGTGAAAATACGCATAACATTGTATTAAAGCTCTTCAAATCTTATAATGTATTACTTCAATATGCTAAGGTAAGTAGTAAATATTGCATAAACTAAACGTAAGTTCTTAATTTTTTAATGTTCGTTGATCATTCTAATTTGTATTAACCACTCTTCGCGCCAAATTTATTTCCTCCCATCAGCGAGTTGTGAGCCCTGGCTTTCTTACTCTTCCATCTGAAATTCATTTTGTGTAATCAATAAATAAATTAAAAATGCAGTCCAATTAATCTACTGTACTCGCTACTAAATCAATTGCTTGTCTGAAAGTGATAAGATCGCCAAATGCACTAAGTTTGTGTTTTGTGTGTGTCAAATGGATACAGTTTTTGTAGGTATATAAGCGATAGCAAGAGAAAGAGAGCGGTGCTGTGAATTGTAAAGGAGATATCTGCATCCTTTTCACACATGCCTCAATTTCAACACGATAAGAATAGTTATCCCTTTCTAATGATTATTTCTTCCAGTCCAATCTATATCTGTATTGAAGATTGTCAACTGTACTTTTAAAGCAATAAGGAATTTGTTATTTAATTTTTCAGTCTATGCCAAAGGATACTAAAAAATTGAAGACAACACAAAACTCGTCGAAGGATAACAATGATTCTCAAGTGAAAAATAAAGTTAAAGAGAAAACGGCGCCCTTTAAACCATTACCATGTTTGTGGGATTTGGAATTTTGTGCTAAAATTATTCAATTGTTATATAGGTATGTCTGTATTTAGTTATTTTTAATTATTGCAGGTTGGTAGTTATTATCCCAGTCTGCTATCTCGTGATAGTATCACCATTTTCAAATATTAGTTTGGGTATACACCCTACACATGCACACATTAATATTCTCAAGCAAGCATAGTGGAGGCGACTGTATTTAGTACATTAATATTTAATAAAAATACTAAATTGTTTATAGTAGTCTGGCACAGTAGAGTGTGGTGCAATAGATTCCATAGACAATTCATAGATACCTTTTGTTCTTCTGTCTTCTTCTATTTATTACAAATTCCTTAGCCGCTAGAATCTGGTGCTCATCTCTGGCTCGTTCCATGTTATTGTGTTTTAATTAAAATAATATATAACGACATTGTTCAAATCATTTTCAGTGTACATTTTCGACTTTTAAAAATTGAATTTAAGAATTTTCATGTTCTAAGTTATGCATGTACATGGGCGTAGCCAGGGCTCTGAACTGTATGGTACCTAATCAAATCTAAAAAACTTAATTATCTAGGTACTAACTACAATACTTAACATTCGTAAGAAAGTTCACACTTGACGGTTGTTAGTCCGGTAGTAAAATTAACCGGGATAAATAAAAAAATTTAGACTGCTGCCCCACCCTAAGCCCATGGCTGGCTACGCCCATGTGGATGTATAATAATTATTATAAGAATTCAGTCAGAATCTATATATATAAAACTCAAAGGTGACTGACTGACTGACTGACTTAGTGATCTATCAACGCACAGCCCAAACCACTGGACGGATCGGGCTGAAATTTGGCATGCAGGTAGATATTATGACGTAGGCATCCGCTAAGAAAGGATTTTGATCAATTCTGCCCCCAAGGGGATAAAATAGGGGATGAAAGTTTGTATAAATCATCTTAGCTTTTTGACAGATTGAACTGAAATTAAAGATTGGAGCTACTATGATGAAGACGTTTTTTAAAAAATACTTCTTAACGGGAGCGAAGCCGCGGGCAACAGCTAGTTGAATATAAAACTAGCATTATTTACATTAATTGTATTGATATATATTTTAAGATGCTTAATTATAGCTTTTAGCTAATTGTACCTACTAACATTATATTGTACAGGCTATGATTGATGAATTTCTTGTTTTCTTCTCGTCATATGCCTTTCTGAAATCTCGTAGATTCTGAATATGCGCTTTTTGATTATAATTTTGACAGTGTTCTTAGCTACGTGACCATATATTGTGATGTTATAAATTTCAGTGAAGAAATAGGATGGTGTGACAAGGAGCATCGTAATGTGATTCGTACTCGACGTGAGTTCCACTTGTTTGTATTGAACCGAGTGCATTCAAAGTTGAATGATGATATTTTAGAAAAGAATGACGTCTCAGTGCATGGTATTAGCATTGCTAAAGTGTTGTACGGTCGATGTCTTTTAAGGTAATTGTTGGCTTTTTCATAATAAACTCGATTTAACGACAAACTCTTAGAACTTTAACTAAAACATAGAACATAATAATAATAACAAATTCTTTATTCTACCAAAATCACAAAAGGCGAACTTAATGCCTTTAGGCATTTTCTGCCAGTTAAAATTACTTTAATTTGGTTCGTTTACTTTGTTATCGATACAATGATACAGTTTACATAGCATCACTCTAATGTTGTTGTCGATCAACAACATGTCATTATTAAGTAATAAATAGTACTTTCTAAGTTGCAGTAGTGTAAAAAACAATGATCTTCAAATGGATACAGATTGTACTTTGGACTGGAAGAAACAATCATTAGAAAGGGATAACTATATTCTTATCGTGTCGAAGTTGAGGCATGTGCGAAAGGGATGCAGATATCTCCTTTGCCGTTCACGACACCGCGATCGTTTCTCTTTCTATCGCTTATATACCTACAAAAACTGTGTCCATTTGAAAATCGCCATGTGTAGAGTACACTTAATAAATAAATATTATTTACAAATTATTTCTATTAATTTTGAGCTGATGTTTTAGATTTCAACATTTATGCGAATTCGATGAGAAGACAGCGCTGGCGTGTGTCGAACTGTTTGAAGATTTTATAAATTTATTTCAATCCAAAAACTATGCCTTCAAAATTCATAGCATTATGCTTGCTATTAGTAAGTTTTTTAAAATTTACAACCTTCGTTGAGGAGATTCAATAGCTGATGTTAAACTAGAGTGTGATCCATAAGCGAAAAGACTGCTTGAGTAGACGAATGTGTATTGTTCAATTTTTATTACTAGAACTAACTAATGAGCAATTTTTACCAACCGGTCAAAATGTTTGAAGTTTGTGAATAAACAAATTTTAAAATAAATTACTTAATATGAGAGCTTAAGCTGTATTTTTAAAAATTACATTTCTTATATTTATTAACTAATAGCTTAATCCGAAGCAGTCTAGGACTAAAATATAGCTTGTACTATTTATCAGAAACAATAAGCCGCATAAGGTGTTAATTAAAAATTAATAAAACCGCACTCGTAAATATTCCAGCTGGCGAGGCAACAGTGTCAACTTCAATAGCCGCCGTCTTGGAAGCGACACTCAAAGCAATGATGTCATTACAAACCAGTGATTCTCAAAGTGATGAAGTTGATGCTGATTTTAAGAAACTTTTCTCGTTGCTGTGCAACTTGGCTTCGCGTGTTATGTGCATTCCTATATCCAATTGCTGTATTAGATTGGCTGATGTAAGTGTGGAAATGTTTTAAAAGTTGAATCCAATAGGTCGAATCAGCAGCTCGAGATATTTTGTAGCACATGGATTGAACAATCTCTAGTGCTGTACTGGTTCAATTAGTGACGTGCCTTGTATTCGTTGAATTAGACATTAAATATTTTTACAGTAAATTATAATAAATATATATGTATGTATATGTTTTGGGTATGGAAGCGTTATAATATGTTTGTGTTGGTCTTGTCCTGGTAGTACATTGTTTTCAGTCAACATAACATCCAGAGTTAAGGTAACTATTTATTACCTTGGTTTAGTTTGGATATTTACCACTAGATGTCGCAATGTACTTTTATAGTAGTTTATTATGCAGAAATAAATAAGTGTTCACGTTTATTTTTTCTTTTTCAGGTTATATCCGAATTCGATACATACATTCGTAAAACAAAAAATGATATATTAGTTTTGTTGCCAGCGTTATTGTTTGTGTCGTCACGTGATAATCAAGACTCGATCCTGATAGATGATCTGTTGGCAAGACTGAGCTTTGTTTTGGGTGTTATTGTTGTAATTATTTTAAAATTTTAATATAAACTGTGGGCTTATCACGAATTTAGTCTGGCTTTCGAATCGAGCTGTCACAAGTAAAACGGATCCGTTAGCAATCGGGATCATGAATTTTTACTAACGACTAACGAGCACCAGCAATCTATCAAATGAACGAAAGATCGAGACGTTCGAAAATTAACAAAAAGTATCTAAAATATTGTGGTTCCAAATCCGCACGCGGTGGCGCTGCTCTAATTTCCATACAAATCGCTTGAAGCGAACTCGGTTCGAAAGCCAGACTAAAGTTCGTGATAAGCCCACTGAATTGGAATCGAACTGAAACTACAAATAAAATTAATTAATCTGCATTTACAGAAAGACTCGGTTGCTGAAGAGAATCTAACTTTTCCTTCCCTTGATGAGCGCTCTGGGCATACGGCTTTGGCACAGCTGTGCGCTCACTTGACTCTTGTGCATAGGCATATTGGTTTACAAATAACACACGCTAAGCAAAAAGTTATAGCGTTAAAACCAGCCTTGGCTTCGTCAAAGGATCATATTGAAAAAGGTATTTTTATTATTTGATAAGCGTTCTTCTATAATTACGAATCTTAGTGACATTTGTATTTGGCACTCTTATCATTAATCTGGTGGATCGGAACTCTAAAATAAAACTAACAATTACTTTAACTTTACTATGTCATTTTATGTTTACCCTTAGGTATACAATAGGATGACAATGCCCCTATACAGCAGCTATTCTTCTACATCATAGTATATTTATTATATATTATTGTGACATTAGTATGTAAGTGGACAATGCCAGTATACAGCAGCTAAAACAAATTGATAATTATTAAATTAATAAATTTATTTCATTTATATTTGTATTGACGAGTAAAAGCGCTCTATTGGAGCCCATTTACTAAAAGTAAATAAATAATTAAAAATGTATTTTTTATCATACCATCTTGCAAGCCTAACATGGGATCAGCTCTGAACCATACTCTAGTTTGGTATCAAGCAGTGAGGTCGTCTGCCAGTCTGCTAATGAATAAGTTGTTCGCAGACTTGAAGCAGCTAAAGCACTCGCTGGTCATACAACTGTGTCAGCTCACAAAGTGGACAACAACTCTGGGCACTATACGATGCACGATTGGGTCGGGTGGTGATAAAGTACTGGTTGCTTTTATTCATTTGTTCTCGTTGTTGGGTGACTTTGTTAAGGTGCTCAGTAAGAGTGTTAGCCCTAATGATATAGTCTTGCTAAACAATATAAGGTAAATTATTATTTTTTATAATACTCATTGAAAGTGCGTAGACGCTTTGAATAATTTAACCCTTCGTCGGGCGCCCCTCCAAAACTCATTAGATTGAACGCGGTGTGCTTGACGGGCTCATTGAGAAAAATGATAATAAATTTTGTTCTAATTGAATCTAAGATGAAAATCAAAATTAATATTTTTTATTGGAATGTTTAGAAATAAATTTTATACGAAAGTTATAGATTTTTTTTCCCCCCTTTAAATCAGACTTAAAACTAAAAGACTAAATTAAAGTTCATAGCTAACCTATAATTGCTATTTCTGTGAGATCGGCCGCGCTCGACGGAGGGTTAATTAATAACTATATCAGTGTTTCCATTGAATTTTTTTTCTTATTATTTTCCCTTTAAATATGGGAACACTGCCTTTTTACATAGTAGCCTAAAGTGTGACAACACTCACTCCATCTGATATTAAGCTAGAGTGTGGTCCATGAGAAGACAAATGTGTTTCTTACAGATTGATAACGCATACATCTCGTTACGTAAAAATCTTGTTATTTAATTTTTAATATATATTATTTTTAGTAATACAATAAAAGTTGTAATTTTGCTTATTTTTATGTGTGTTTGGATTACATATATTAAATTTAGTTATGGTATTGTTTTACAGATTAGACAGATTAATGAAATTAAGTGGAAAGCCGTTATCAACGTCAATGGACGATTTGATAGACTATTTGGTGCGGTCACAGTCTAATAAGAAAAAATCGCAAGAAATATTGAAGGATACGAAGAATATACCGCGACTCGTGCAGGAAGCTGAACAATTTAAGAAATTAGTTGTCATTTTATCTAAGAAAACTAAGGTAGGCAACTGGAGTCTGCGATAATTTTAATAACGTGAAAAGTTACCAATGTTTGTTTTAGTCATAATAAAATAAAAGGAGTCATACTGAAAAACCATTTTTGTTTTTAGATAAATTACGAGGAATATATGCCAGTTGGAACTTCACGTGATTTCCACATACAAGCATCCTTGTTGCACGAAGCCTTAGATAATGTGGACGGTAGGTTTAATAAGAATTATACAGTAATACCTCGTTATGCGCGTTTCACTATAAGGCGAAATTCAGATTTCGCGCACAATTGCCCCGCATTACGCGAAAGAGTGCGTATAAACATAATGTAGTCATCAACTCCTCTATGGTCGCGGGAATTTCAGTTAACGCGATTTTTTCCGGAACGTATCCCTCGCATAAAGCGGGGCATTACTGTAAATAGGTTAGTTACCAATATAAAAAACTAAAAATTTGTTTTCATAATTATCTATGATTGCAGATATACAAGATGCTGATACAGTGGTTGGCTCATTCAACAACTCTTTGGTCAGTGATAATGATGAGGAAGAGGAACAGCCTGCGAAGAAAAGGGGACGAGTTTAGCCTTTTAAACTAGGAACCAGGCATTTAATAAAATATTTTTATACTAAAAAAAGAATTTTAATTCGTAATTCTGTATTAAAAACAAAAATCAAATCGGAGCACAATTTACAATATTAAACAGAAAATTAGAATAAAGTTTTATTATTTAGTCTCAACTTAGCATTAAGTCGTACACACGACGATTTTCAAATGGATACAGTTTTTGTAGGTATTGCAGTGCCATGAGAGCAAAGGAGATATCTGCATCCCTTTCACACATGCCTCAACTTCGACATGATAAGAATACAGTCATCCCTTTCTAATGATTGTTTCTTCCAGTCCAAAGTTCAATTTGTACCCATTTGAAGATTATCGTCAACTGTACATCTGTTTGGTCATTATTTTGCCCTTTGCTATGAGGTTAACAAATCCAGTAATAAATCGCATAGGTAGCAGCACTTTTACACAAAATCAATAATAATAGTATTATATTAAGGCATGCACATAATTTGTACTATTGATTATTCCAGATTCCGTTCTAGTAACTAATTAATATTACCTACTTTCCATTGTGAACGAACAGAGGAATTTTATTAAATTACTACCAACATTAACAGTCGTTATGTAATGGATAATTTATATTGATTGAGCTTTAATTAAAACAAAGTGATATTAGTCACAGTTGCGGTTAAATTTAATTTAAACACATCGCATTTTAACCTGTAAAAGTGCTAAAAGGCAAATGGGTGTCAATTAAATTTTTCATCAATTGTCGCCAATTGATTGACAATCTACTCAATTGAATTAAAAGATTAACTGATTACATTAGTTGCCGCCAACTTCATTTAGATTGTACCAACGACGCGGTTAAGAACGCTTTTTAAAATTACGTCTTAGAACAACAGACACGATTCCTAATTTTAATGAATCACTTTGCCGCTTAATTAAATTCAATTGCGACCACGTTCTTTCAACACATACGTCACCAGGACCCACTATCCAGATAAAACTTAAAAATACTAAATCTCTAAGTATAGAAGTACAATTTACAGAACTAACCGGATACCTTAGTTTAAAAGTGACCTAAGTAACATTTTATACAAAATCAAATTAAATTCCCTCCTTTTTTGATCAGGTCTTTTTAGAACATTCAATCTGATCAATTCGAATTGTTGAAAGTATTTAACTAACAAAATTATAAAATATGTTACCGGAATCACTTTTAAACAGCAAATACTATATGAACATTAACATGCAGCTTTCAGCGATTTCTGTACATCGAAGAACAAATTTTAT
The DNA here is from genome assembly GCA_028551675.1 of Tineola bisselliella. Classification (NCBI taxonomy): domain Eukaryota; kingdom Metazoa; phylum Arthropoda; class Insecta; order Lepidoptera; family Tineidae; genus Tineola; species Tineola bisselliella. The sequence continues at coordinate 9,018 of JAPWLS010000935.1, forward strand.
AACGCCTTTACACTGCTTGATATTCAGCTAAAGTGTGGATCCAACTAGATTAAGTTCAAATTATAAAGAATCTTCTTCAGTACTGCTCTGACTTATTAGTGGTTTTGAGCCAAAGCTGTACGTTTCAAATGTTCCTATAGTATTTGTCTATGGTATCCAGGTGTTTTGTTTCATGTGGTCATATCGTCATTGCTTTCAAATTCCAACTTGACATCGGAGCCGAGACCACCTTCCACATCAATTTCATTCTCAGAAGCATTCAGCATGTTTAGTGTCACCTGGAATTTTGCAAATTTGTAAAAACACTACTTAAAATTTATCTACTGGCAACATTATACAATTCAGATTTTTATTAGCAGGCAATATGTTTACGGTTGCTCGTTTAAAAAAAAACAGTCAAGCTCAAGCGGTTTGGTATTCTGTACATTTTTATTACAAAATCGATTTTTTAAATATAAATGTAAGCTCATAAATATTGCTGGTAATGCTTCTAAGGTAATCTAAGTAATTCTTATACAATATACTACATGACATGTATCACTGGGTCCTATTAGCATGGTAGGATCTACAACAGCCATTCTCAAAGTGTGTTCCGCGGAACCCTAGGGCTAAAATACTGCAAAAAACACCTACCAAAGGGAGATTATAAGGTTACATCTAAATATTCCAACTAAATATTACGTAATATTACATTGCAATATGATTATTCATAAATACATATAAATCAGTTTTTTTTATAATTATATTAAGGCTTTTTCCTTCGCCAAAAAAGTTTGAGAACCGCTGATCTACATTGCAATTTTACAGTTGTTATTATTCATGGTTTGTGTAGATTGGCAGGTTTGTTGTATTATTTCAGTAACCATTGAGATTTATTTTCTCTCTATAAGATGGGAGTATTATGAAGCTAATTGTAAGAATGTTAATTCAGACTATGTTATTAGAACCCTGTGATATATGTGTAACAGCCTATGCCAGTCCATTTAGAAGTCATGATATAACGCACTCATATATAAAATAAGAAATACTGCAAGAATACATGCAAATAGTTTTTAATTAAGTAAAACTATAATAATTTGTTTTTTTAACTAACGAACATGTTTAAACTAAATTGAATGCATCTATGCCACTTACTAAGGCGTTCATTTTGATATTTTAGGATTGGTAGCTCGATTCTTACACGCCGGTGCCATTTCAAATAAAACAATTTAGACAATCTTAATCAAGTGACAATGGTTACTGCAAAGCATTCGAAATGTCAAGTTAATATGTTATTAATGACCTCAGATGTCTAATGAAGACACTTGACAATATCAAGTATTCAGGCAGAAGCACAATAAGAAATTACAAAAGTTATTTTTTTTAAACGAGGGTTTACATGTGAATTATAATCTCTTATTGGGCTGCCGCCAAAATTTAACATTGGCTTTGAAAATTGTCTAATACATATCTAAAGCCATTAAAAGCAATCATTTTAAAATGAATTGTGATTGTAATTTGTGCTCCATTATTATTTACTATATAAACGAACCAATACTTATACACGTGACTAAGGTTACTTGAAAATGAACCAAAGTAATTCTAAATGAGAAACTATTTAGTAATAATTAATATTTTAGACTTTTTACAGCTTACTACAGTATCCATGACAAAAATGCTACATTAATTCATTAACCTATTGCTTAAAAACTACAAAACAGAAAAAAAGCGTACAAAATCAATGTACAGAAAACCGATATATATATATATATATATTTTAAAAATTCATAACAAAATACCTATATCCGTATATAAAGATGCCATCATGCTAAAAATTGCCCCAAAACCATTCCTTACCTGCCTCAGTTCACATGTGATTTAAGCAACATTAAATAACATACAATACCAAGTTTTTGCTGAACATAAATCATACAACAAGTTCCCATCACCTATTTTTACAGCTGAACCGTTACACATATAATAATAATAATACTTTATTCAAATATTTAAGTGTATACATAAAGGATTTATCGGTACAGTGTGATTTAACAATAAATAGCTGTGTAAATTAATGTTTGATTCACACAACAAACATAATAAATAGGGCTTCTCTCTCGGTATTGCGGGATCCCGCATCATTTTCCAATCCCGCGTGCTGCGGGATTACGGGTGTGTTATTTGCGGGATTGTGGGATTGGAAAGAAACATGCACACGACCTCTCGCGCCGTAATTAACGTCATAAAAACTTCTGTCAACATTCAGTTTTTTTTTTAAATTAAGTATATATTATATTTTGTAGTTGATACGATTTTTGTTTTTCGGTATTGTTTCTGTACCCATAAATACCTGGATCCCGCGAGATTGAAAATTCCTAGCCCTGTAAATACCGAGATGGACACAGGCTGCGGGATTGGAAGCCCTAATAATAATGATATTGTTTATAAAATTGTATGTGTTTATTTTAGACCCGAATCTATGTATTCGTATAGATCAGTGTATTCCATTTGCCAGGTTACAAAGGGGCAGTGTGAAAATTACCAGGCTATAGTAGAACAATGTTTGGGAAACACTGGTATAAATAATAAACATAGTCTTTTAAATGACATAATCATATTTATGAATAACCTCAAACATCACTGCAAAATATTAAAGCATATGATTATAAGTTTGTACTTTCCTACCAACAAAAATAGCCCTTATTAGCATAATAGTTTGACCGTGTTTATTCCTAACAATGCTACTTAGATAACATGTAAAATAAGGCATTCATTTCCAGCATGTATCTCCCAAACAAAAAGCAAAAATAAACATTCAAACTTCACTAACCGAAAAATAAAAACTTTTAAAAAAGGAACAAACAAAATGCAGTTTAGTTAGTGAAGATTTGAACCTCTGGACTTTTTCCGATTAAGCTTGACTGCTGTGGTGTCGATACCTGCTCCGTTGTTGGAGTCACCGCTTGTTGGCTGGTCACAGTGCTGGGGATCTGGCGGATTGGTATACCCGCATCTTCAAATGCTTTCTTTTTTAATGTTGTTCTTATTTGCGATCTGAAGCATTATAATCAGTAATTATTAACAAATGCATTTCAATATAAACGTTAAACTATAAATTAATACTTACACAGTCCTGTTTTTAATTCTTTGGCTAATTTTATTAATATCAGTTGCAAATCTATTAATACATGCTTGGAGCATTTCTATTTCTTCTTCTGTCCATTTACCACTGAAAAGTGAGCTCAATAAAAGTACCATATCAACTTCGTTTAAACAGAAATTAAAAGATGAAAGTTATTCTTTACCCAGGTTGTGATTGTCCCATTGGAGTAAGTAGCAGGGTTAACTCAGATAATTTGCTGAACGCTGTGCCAGCTTCACGAAATATCTCACCAACCTAATAACAATATCATAAAAATAGGATAGAATATTATTTGAATGGAGATACAATTAATGTAGGTGAATACTCACCATTTCGGCAGAATTACTCATTTTTAATTGTGATTAAATAAATAATAATATCTGAAACTATACGTAGGATATATAATTATTGATAATTCTGAAAAGAAAAACCGACTACAGCAACAGCGAAAACTAATTTAATACTTTTTTCCACTGACACAGACAGAGGCGCAAGAACAAAGCATGGGATATTGCTATGCAGCCGAGCTATGTAATTTTCCAAATTTTACACAATATAATAACTATATATATTTAATAACATAAGAAATGGAAAATAATATTCATAATAGTTTAAAAGAAATTAGCAGTAAAATTTTATTTTTCAGTTAAACCATTCGTTAGTACACGGCCTTAATCAGTAACGTCTTTCGAATGACGTCATCAGTTTATGTTTGGCCAACTACCAGAGTTACGAAATTCTTATTTTATTTTAGTGTATTTGAGATGTTGTTTTTATAATCGTGTATGCAGTCACAGTGTGTGAAATATATTGCGCTTGAATTATCATTTAAATAAAAGGGATAATTGTGAATTAAGTGAACTTCATATTTAGTGTTTTTTGGCGGCATCGCGTAGTCAGAAATAGAACACCTTGTGCAACCAATAGAGTCTATAATACTTAATTTGCATTTTGACCGGTTTTAGAAAATGGGTCACGGACTCACGGCCCTTAAAACTTAGGGCATGATTAATATTTGATGAGATGATGTTAAATGCGTTTTTGATGTAGCATCTCGCGTGTGGTGTAAAATGGAAGGCTCTCAAAGCTCGAATTATGACTTGAGACGAAGATCGCGGTCTAACACACCACATCTAGGTTTAAATTCTGACAGTGCCGACGACCGTGCACAAACTGGAAGGACAACTCCTCTTTTAAGAACAACGCCTATCAAGTAAGTTTTAATTTAGAAATTATTATAACGATAAGTAAATAAAAAAATATTTCTATAACCAGTACAATGCGCGTGGATCTGTTTTCATTGCATTCATCTTTTTGCTGATAGGTTTAAAAATATCTTAGATAACCTATTCATTACATGTAAACTAACACCTAAGTACTAGAGAGTAATGTAATAGGCCTACATATAACTAATCTTATCTACATCCAATGTTATGAAGTTTTTATCTTATCAGTGAATTTATTAAGAAACTACTAAATACTTATCGTGTTTTCAATCAGGAAATAGTGATAAGTATAATATAGGTTGTATTAACACTAGTTTCTGGTTTCCCGCCTTTTTTCACTTCAAATTTTAAAGCTTCCTTTGATTGTTTGTTAGGCATGTAATATATTAATAAAAGCTTAAGACTATCCATTTTAATTGTTAGTAAATATTTACACAATTAACCCTGAAAGTTAGTTATATGACTTCCATGTTTTGCTATAAGCTTTTGTCCATAAGTGTTGCTAATATCCAATGCAATGATACACACATTGCAATACTGCTACTGCACTACTACTGCATTGCAATTTCATAAGTAAAAGTGCTCCTTATTTACTATAATATACAAATACATTGTTATATACGCATTTTAAAGCCTTCATTGAGACTATAACAACGTCTTAATTTACAGGCAAGTCTTAGCAACAACTTCGAAAACGAGATCGGAGCCAGTCATCGAAGAAGAGGAAGCTACATCATCCCCACATCACGTTCACAGAACAAGACTGGTAACCCGCAATCTCAAGAGCAGGCTCAGCACAGAGGGATCCACAGGAACCCCAGAACCTCCGGAAGATCTCCGGAAAGAAGTCACAAGGAATTTGAGAAACAGATACAGTGTAGACGGGGCTGGGACACCGGAACCAGATTCACGGAGAGGAAAGGCTCGGACTTCACGGAGTCGATTCAGTACTGAAGACTCGGGTATTCCTGAGTCTTTTGGTGATCAAAGGAAGGAGATCATACAGGTTAGTTCTTTATAAATACATATTTAAATACCTCACAGCCCCGTCACTTCTAGAATTGGTATTCTCTAGTGACTCCTCTCTCTCTCTCTTTATCTCTACTTATTGTTATATTACTAGAAAGTTGATCATTAGTAGAGACTACAGTTCTTGCCAACTAGCATAAGAGCACAACCATTTGGATCTGTTACGGTTTATTTTGAGTTCTCTGTCAATAGAAGAAATAGTAATGTGTTTAGGAGTGATAGAATTATTTACAGTTCTAGTAGAATATCGATAAAATAATAAATATAAAATAATGTACAAAGGAGAACTTAATGCTGTCCATTCTATTGACTACATCCCTATTTGGAGCAAAACCAAATGTGTCTGACAATAATTTTAATATATATAAAATCACAGCATGTTTTGAACTGTGTAAAGGAAACGGTATGCTCCTTGGAATATAAAATTTAAAATGTCGAGTTTAGGAATAGGCCCTTATAAATCAAAGCTGATTAGTATTTTAGAATTTTTATTAAATACACGTCAAAATGTTAAGAACAATAGGAAAAGACATTACGTTTTTTTATTTATATTTTTAAATGATAAACGTCTATTAGGGATAACTTATATAAAAAAACTAAAATTATAATATTACTTATAAATAAAAGTAATCACTATATACAATGATTTTAAATTTGCAATCGTATTCAGAGGTTTTGCGTGAACATTATTAAATAAATAAATATATAGTTAATGGTTCTAGCCATCGTCGCGACATGACTTAATTCATTTAGCTATTTTATTTTTTCATCACAAATCAATCGCCTTATGTGATGTGTCTTTTAAGGCATACCCAACTATATACCTATTTTTCTATACAATAACTTCATCAAAATCACATATACCTACCTAATACAACAATAATCTTAAGCGTTTCTTCTTTAACTATTGAAGTTTATTGAACTAAAACTTAAATGCGAAACAACTAAATTGGACTATCAATAAATATCAATAAAGTAATCGAGTTAAACATACGCCCATATATTTATAACTACTAAATTTGAAGCAACTTCCCCCACGGTTTTTGGATATTTTTATATCCCGTATCCTTAAGTTGTTTATTGTAACGCGCGATTTATAATAATTAAGTACGGTTGGAATAACAATTGAAAAATTTTAATTCGTTTTTTTTTTAATTTTCTGCTTTTTATGGATAATAATTAAATTGCTTATAAAAAAATGTGCTAATAAAATCGTATAGAAAATGTGTATTAGTATTTTTTTTTAATGTCATTCGGTGTCAAGTAACGAAAATATTATCAGTACGATAAGCGTTTATAAGAAATCGAATCAATCGTTACCTATTAAAATATAAATAACAGATAAAAATGCAAATTAATATTTAAACTAGATATTTTATATTTTTTGTATGCAACACATTGCTATTTTATTTTGATTACTGTCTAATGGTTGCCGCGAAATATTTATTATTTATTAGTAAATAATTATTACTGCATAAAATGTAGTAATGATTTATTTATTTATTTAAGCACAGTCACTTGCATGGTCTTACAGTCAATTCCAATACACCATGCAAGGAGGAGTCAAATACAAAAGATACACAATAATAAAAATAAAAATAAAAGATACAAAACTTAATAACTAATCTGTGATCACAGTTCAAACTACGCTCGAGCCTTGTTGCCTGTCACAAGTAAAACGGATCCGTTAGCAATCGGGATCATGAATTTTTACCAACGACTAACGAGCAACAGCAATCTATCAAATGAACGAAAGATCGAGACGTTCGAAATTACCAAAAAGTATCTAAAATATTGTAGTTCCAAATCCGCACTCGGTGGCGCTGCTCAAATTTCCATATAAATCGCTTGATGCGAACTCGGTTCGAAAGCCATACTAAAATTCGTGATAAACCCACAGTTCTCGATTTTACGCACTGTCTTGAGTTTGTCGCATATACGAATTGATAACTTAAAACTATAAGCAGATGGCGCCGATGTAACCACATGTAAAGTTTGTCTTCCATAAACAACACTGCATAGTGCTCTTGATAAAGTAAAACAGTGTAAAATGTTAATTAATGCTATCATCTTGACCTAGTTCTTGCTATTGAAGTTTTAGTATTAATTTTGTGAAGCCGTGGAGGTCGAGCGTGAGGCGATGAAGTCGTTAATGATTAGTGTGTATCTAACTGTTCTCTTATTTGGTATTTAATAATAATAATAATTAATTTTGTTAAATAATATTGTATTTATGATATTAATTCAGACGTTAATATTATGATCGGGCATGATTCTTACTTGCGAATGGAAGTGCTATAATTTTAAAATATGGTTATCTAAAAAGGGTTGTAAGTGGGAAAATTGTGAATTTGAGTTATATTTAGGGAAATAAATCTGAGTTGGTACTTACATGATTCGGATTGTGGATCCTTCGTATTTTTTTGCAGGCAGTTTCTTCTATCTTTCTGTAAACTATTTTGTATAGCTTTTTTTTATATAAGTAGTTTAAATCACTATATTAGCTTGAATAGACAAATGTGCACCATCAAATTTGACAGGGCACACTCGTTTATAATTAATACCTATTTTATGATCGATATATTTTTTGATAATAGATTTTTAGCTTATATGAGAAAAATAGTCATTAAAACAAAAATATCTAATTAATTTTAATCCCTACTAATATAGTGGTAGTGAATGTGAGTTTGTTTGTTACGTTTTCACGCAACAACTACTTAACCGATCATCTTTGTACACATATTTTTGGAGATACTAAAAGTAACATAGATTACTTTTTATTTAAAAATTTGTTATTTTTTACTATAGTTTCAGCTGTTTGGAATCATATTCATTCCTATTGAAATGATTTCTGATACTTATTTAATGACTTAAATGCGAGCGAAGCCGCGGGTAAAAGCTAGTACGTAATAAAAATGATAATGAAATGGTGATACAATCGGTTGAAACTTTATAGGCTTGTGACAAAATCGCGTTTTTTTTTATTACTAAAAAGTTTTTTTGTTGTTATTTTTATGTTACGATAACAATTTTTGAAGGTTTTATTCGCAATACAGAATAGTGGTTTTTGTTACGCATTATTTAAGAGATAGGTACAACATCAAGGCCATGTTGTACCTATATACGACGTTTGTGATTGACATCAGGCCCATGTTTGTAAATACGTATGTAGGTACGTGATGATTCAAAATAAATATCGTATTTTTAACCCTTCGTCGGGTGCCCCTCAAAAACTCCTTAGATCGGGCGCGGTGTGCTTGACGGGCTCATTGAGAAAATTATTATAATAGATATATTATTATAATAATTATAGATTTTTCTAATTAAATCTAAGATGAAAATCAAAATCAATCCTTTTTATTAGAATGTTTAGAAATAAATTTTATACAAAAGTAATAGAAAATTTATTTTTCCCCTTTAAATCAGACTAAAAACTAAAAGAGTTCATAGAACCTATAATTGCTGTGCCTGTGAGATCGGCCGCGCCCGACGGAGGGTTAAGTTTGTCGGCTTCGAATATGAATTTAATATAACAGTGATTACTCGTAACCCTATTATAAAAATAAATATGAAACAAAATCGAATTTTAAACAAAAAAACTTCATCAACTTAAAAATTGATGTTTTAAATGTTCAAAGTACATGTAATATTGTTTTTTTTTAATCATTATTATATCTAATAAGGCAACGGACTTATAGATAGACTATTAACTGATTTATTGACGACCGTTGCCGTCTATTTTGGTAACGATGTTTCCTGTTTCAAACGGAAGTAGATTAATTTGTTTCTTTCTTGCTACTGTGTAAATTGTATATCGGTTATCTCCAAATGGATTTAAATAATTGTTATTGTTGAAGTCAGTTCGTATGGAAGTCGAAAATGGGATCACAATGTGTATGCTCGATCCTTATTGGTGGAATGTATAGTTTTCGTTAACTTTGCAATTAACAACTCATAATAACTGTTAATTCTATTATTGGTGCTCGAATAACTGACTCATGGATGCGTTAAACATTTTATAATGCCTTATATAGTAGAGAGAACGTCAGGGAATTAAAAACGAATCCCTATTATATTAGTATTGTACCTATTACTATACAGAGTGATTCAGTCGAACGTATGGAGCCAAAAATAGCGTTTAGTTTTTTTATTTTTAACAATTGATTTAAAAATAATGTTATATCCTATATTAGACCCAAAGGACAAGTTAAGTAAGATGTTCGACTGGAAACTGTTAATTTAAATTTATTTATTATATATAAAAAAGTAATATAGTTAGTTGAAATATAGTAAGTGACAGGCGTTGCCTAGTGTGGGACCATCGTAAAAGCATACTGTTATTTTACTTTAATAATAAATAAATAATAATAAAATAATATCATAGACACTGAATTGCATAGACTTGAGTGATGTCATTTAACTGAAACAACTGCTCTGCAATGGTCCTATCCAAGTTGTTTTTTTAATTTTTTTATTTATTTACTTTTAGTAAATGGGCTCCAATAGAGCACTTTTACTCGTCAATACATATACAAATATAAATATAAATGAAATAAATTATTATTTATTATTATTAATTTAATAATTATCAATTTGATTTAGCTGCTGTATACTGGCATTGTCCACTTACATACTAATGTCACAATAATATATAATAAATCTACTATGACATAGAAGAATAGCTGCTGTATAGGGGCATTGTCATCCTATTGTGTACCTAAGGGTAAACATAAAATGACATAGATTATGTCCAAGCTTTTTTATCAGTAAGATATTCATCTAACGTGTAATATGAGAGTATAGTCCTGAAACTAGATCAGTTCAGTGATAGTACTAACCCAGAAAGCATGTCTTTTTGCCACTTTTATGGGTATTAAGAGTCGTATGTGAATGTTGTATTATTTCCAGAACAACATAAACACGCGATATGAGTACGACCGGCACTATGAGGGAACATTAGCTGATGTCACATTGAGCCCTATTGGAGCCTACCGGTCGCAATCTACGTCGTACGATGCCAGCGCTCACAGGTGAGATAAATATATTAGGATGTTTATATAATAATAATAAGAGGTGTTGTTTTAAAAGACTTATTGCGACTTACTATCGTGTTTTTGTACTAGTTAGTGGTATACCTAGTCCTCAATAATCTTTATATTGCATGTTCTAACTTCATTTTTATGTTAAAGTTGGTACCAGTCTCTCGCTTGTACTTGTTTGTTGGTACGACTTTTGTTTATGTCATCAATTACGTTCGCATCACTGAACTAAATAACTGAACTGAATAAACATAGTTTAATATAATTTAAAATTTGCACTCGTGTGACCGATCACTTGACTACAATCTAACATTTATTTAATCACATTTTAGAAAAAATGTATGAATCAAATATAAAAATCATGCAAAATAATACAAAAATATTTATACATAAGACAAAATTAAAGAAAGTTCAGCAATAAAAAATTAAGAAAAATATATTTATTTACTGAATTCGATTCGAATATGCTTAATTGTAATAATTTAATAAATTTTAATAAATCGTTCCCAAACGTACAACTTGTTTAGGTGTGGTGGGTTTTATTTATTTGAGTATATTGTGTAAAAGGCTTCGTTTTTCATGCCAGCAGAAGCTTTAGTCCGGCCTACAGCGTGTCATCGACAGACAGTTTGTTCGTGGAACAAGCCCTGCAGGATGTCAGCGCACTAGTGGATAGAGACCCTCGCAATCGGGAGCATCTACCTTCACGGCTCTATGTGTCCTCAGGGGAGTACTGGAAGTAAGTATACCCAAGCAAATACATCTCCACTCCACAAAACACCTGTATTTTATGCCATGGGTATCAGGGCTAGAACACTGAGACCCAAAACAAATACGAAACCTGGTGGTACTCGTAAAGTTTATACCAGTGGTTCTCAACCTTTTTTTTTTTGTTGCGGAACACTTGACTATTTCAATATTTGGCGGCACACAAAGAGAAAGGTTAGTTTTAAAATTTCTAAATCATATTATTTAATAATATTAACGTTATTGCAGTATATCTAAGATTTGGTGGCACACTTTTAGAATTTACGGCACAGTGGTTGAGAATCACTGGTTTATACGTTTATTTAAAAAAAAAAACACTAAATACTTCGTAGTAATTCACAAGTATGACAAAATCACGTAGTATGACGTAATCCTATAGCTCCTACGTCATCACTACAATGTCAACTTTGTATTGTCAGTGACCTTCAAATAGCTTCTAGATTCTTACGTCATCGACTGCTATTGCCTCCTATAAGGTGGACTCATGGAATGTCTTGTTGAGAGATGATAAACCAACGGAATGTGGCTAAATTAGTAATAATAGTAATTTATTCAACGTCCCAAACTAGGTACTAACCTTAGGGTACTAAGCTGAAATTGTTGTATGAACAAGTGACAGTCGAGTGGACTACACTGTCCAATTTGCAAGTTCAATTATACTGTTTCTTGCTATCGTGTGAAATTCATACTCGCTGTAAAAGTCTATTGTGATTCTGGATGTTTTTTTGTCAAAATTACACGTTTATATTAAAGCCAAGACGATTTTAAAAAAATGCTAATCCTAATACACATGACGATTTTCAAATGAATACAGTTTTTGTAGGTATATGAGCGATAGAAATAGAAACGATTGTGGTGTCGTGAACGGTAAAGGAGATATCTGCATCCCTTTCACACGATAAGAATACATGTAGTTCTCTTTCTAATGATTGTTTATTCCAATCCAAAGTCCAATCTGTATTCATTTGTAGATTGTCGACTGCCGGATGTTAATATCGAAATCGCAATTATTTCCCACCTAAAAGCTTTTTCTAATACGAAGCTGTCGGTGATGCGATAACTAAAGACGGTCCGGAAAAAAATTGACATTTGCGTATTTGATAATCTAATTTCTGAACGTTTTGTCAAATGTCAAATTCAAATTTTTAAAAAGTTCTCTAACTTGAGGGTACTGTAAAAAATAATTAAAAATTGTGTTCGTCGTTATGTGAAGTCTCGTGATTATTATTATTTTTTATTTATATTGTAATCTTTTTTATTGATTGTATTTTTGAGTTAATCATATTAGAATGTCTCAAGTCGTTGAGGTGCATTTGGAGGAATATAATCATGAGCTCGTTATGTAAGTTTGAACATTAACATATATCCACATAGGCGTCTCGCGAACGGTAACGATAAACAATTACGTTAGATGTTATATGCCAGGGGTGGCCAAGCTCCTTAATAGTTTCATTTTTTGAAATTTGAAAATTTTGAAATATGTATTTAAAAGGTATTTCAAAAATGTTGCATTTAGTCTTTTATATTTGTTGTCAATAATTTAAAAGACATTTTATAACACATACAAAACGATAATATTTTTTAAAAATATTATAGCACAAAAATGAAAAGGGAACATTTATCAAATAATCCTTCAGAGACTCAGTTTGGCCCTCTGTTATATAGCATATATCTTTATATCAGCTCGGAAGTAGCCGTAATGAAAGGAGTGTAGGGCATACTCAATTTGGAGGGAATACGTTCGTCTCATTTCAGCATAGTGGAGGTGATTGTTGCACGCATTACATTTATATATTTCATTGTCTTTCAGTAAATATCCAAAAACGGACTACACGTATTCGACGGCGTCTAAAGATCGCGTGGAGCTGGCTCCCGGTCAGATAGCAGTGCCCAATATGTCGCGGCGATCGTTGCAACATTTCAGAACCTTCGGTCCTAACACATCTTTGGACGAGGTGGACGAGATCATTAAAGACAACGCCTGGTTTAACAGCTCAATCAGGAAGCGTTTAGTAGTAAGTTTGCCAGTGTTATAATGGCATTTGTGGCGGGGTGGTCCCTCAGAAAACCAAAAGTTTGGAAGGAGCCAGGTATAAGTAGAGGGATATGCCCTGTCAATCTGGACAGAGCATATTCGTCTCCTCAAGCCAGCATAGTGGAGGCGACTATTGTATACAGACAGGCTACTCTAACAAAATTGTTTCTGATCTTGATGTTTATTCAAATTTCTTGTCACCAGGCAGCGGAATCTTCAGATGATGAGGATGTATCATACAGTCGCCAATTAGATGAAAAATCCAGCCAATGGTGGCTAACTTCTGTGTTCACGACGCTGCTGTCTATGGTTGTGACATCAACTCAGAACACATACAGAAGCGTGTTTGGACCTAAAAAAGGCTATCCATACACCAATCTACCGCCGAGAAAAGGTAACACTTGCTTGTCTTTATCTATTAGAAAATAATAACCTCTGTGACCTAGGCCTCAGACGAAATATTTTTAATGGTATCTTTTTTATATCAGGTGTGCTGCAGAGTTCGGCTTCGGCGTTGGCTGCTCCCTTCGTTTGGATTTATACTAAAATAATATCAACTGTCACGACCACTATTACGACTATCACTGAGACGGTACGTAGTATGCACTTGGCTTAGACCTGTCAAAATGACAATTGTTCAGGAAAATGTCACTTTGACAGATTTAAACAAGGATATTTACATTTGTTTCGGGTTAGGCTCGAATACTAGCCGTGTGTTTTCATAGTAATAATAAAATATTCTATAATTAGGCAAAAATATATAATTGATATGTCTGAGTAATCAACAGTTAGGTCCAGACACGTTTATTCAAATGTGGGAATACCCCCATACGTAACAATTATCTGCCAGTTAACCATTGAGAGATGTAGTGTATACTTAACGTGGCCGTTTTTTTTTTTACTCAAAACGGGACATTGGTTTATTTACGTCAATTGGTAGGTTTATAGTGAAAAAAAATTATATTAATAAAAATAGTATTTATTACAAATTTAAAAAGTAATTATACAAATACTCAGTTATTTTTATATTTTTCAGAGGAATAAATTTGTTTTAATACAGCTGGTGATGATTTTAAGCAAGAATAGATTTCTTTGATTTTATTTATAATTTGTCTTAGATTATTCCATTCGGTTACTTTTTCCAACGTGATTTAGTTAAAGACGTTGGAAAACGGGATAATTTTGCGTCCCGAAGTTTTTTTTCGGGGACAGCGGTACTGAGAACTGCAAATAGGGACACTACATAGCGAATAAGAAGTAATTTACTATAATGGCTGCAAAGCTAACGAAACGTCAAATTAGTCCAAATGAACAGAAAGCAGTATACAGCCGTATTAAATGATGTATATTATTGTTTAGATAACACCAAGCCAGAAACCACAGCACTATACTCCAGCGTTTGGGGTGGTGAGCAAGCAGAAGCAGCGACGTTGGTGGCCGTGGCTGTTGCTTTTGTTTTTGCCGATTTTTGGATACGGATGTAAGTTATTTTATTTTATCGTGTGGTCAATTTCATCTGAAGGGAGCTCTTAGGTATACAAAAGGGTTTTTAATTAACATCTACTCATATAGTCGAATTTTATTTCAATAATCGTCTCAAAAAAAGAATATATTCTATAATAATTAATTAAAAAATAGTTGTAAAGAGTAATGTAGAAGAACGCGTGTGTCTCTTCTGTCTTTCTTTGTCTGCTGATGATTACTATTACTAAATGATTTTAGAAGGCATTCAATGGATTTTTCTAATATTTATTTTATTATATCTAATATTTTTCTAATATGCGTTCATTTTTGAATGACTACCTTTGTGACGTAACTGGAGCTCTAACCTTTGACGCAGAGGTGTCGAATCTAATCATGGTCGTAAATATACATAATATACGTTTTTTTTTTGTACAATTTCGTTAATATATTAGTAAAAAAATAGGTACAGTTGATAGAACACGATATTGCTATCTCTTACTAATCACAAAAGAGTAAAAGAGATGACAATATCCCTTATTAGTAACACAACTTTTAACATTTTCAGCATACTACACATACGAGAACTTCGACGAGATCGCTTTACCGAATTTTGACAATTTTAAACTCGATTTGCCGGAATTTTCAGCCATGCCCATCGATATTAATCTGACGCTGCCTACGTTTTCTGATAGGATGCCCGACATAGCGAAAACGTATAGTGAATATAAAGATATTGTGCATAACAGAATGGCCGATGCGTCAGATTATGTGCGCGTGGTCGCCAACAGCTGTTTAGAGGAAGCTGGCCGTTATTGGCGCGGAATTGTCGGTTCATTTTAAATATTAGATTAGGTGTATTCTGACTCGAACCCACCAAAAACTAATTACTAGGCTATGTGGTGCAGTGGCGTAGCGTGGGTATCGGCCGCCCGAGGCGGAAGACAATTCTGCCGCCCCCTTAATTAGGTATTTCATTTTAATGTATACTATACATTATATACATTCGTTCTAGAGAACTTTTGGGCAAGAACAAATCAACAAAACAAAATCAAAAAAAACCGTGCTCCTTTCAATCGGTTCGTTTATAGTTGCGTTAAAAATATGAAATGGTTCAGATATTAAGAAAACATATTTTATTATTTACTGTGAAATTTTGCCGCTCCCTATGCCCCCCCTACGCTACGCCACTGATGTACAGTGCGGCCGAATGCCAAAAAGCTGACCAAAATTTAAAAAAAGTATCTAATTAGGGATTTTTTGTTATTGGGTTGGCTTTAAAAAACCCGTAAGGATCATAAAATACTTATAAATTCGTATATTTGCTTTTATCTGTTTCATGGTAGTAGTTGCAATTGAACCTTTGTTCGAGCAGCGTCGATAGCGATTTTATGTTATTGAACGACGCATGTGTTTAAAGCTTCATAAAAATTACAAATTAAAAGGAATTTCAATCGGATAAAGTGGAATCAACTACTAAAGATATGTAGAATAAGAATAACAAAGTTTTTAATAATATTTTCACATGTACAGTAAATTATTGAAGCGGCAATTGTTATAACATTTGATCAAGTTAAATCGTTAGGTTATAACATGTTCATATGCAAAAGTTAAATTGTTCCGCATTGTTCCGCCTTAAAAATTATTTTGGGTTGTAATATAATGTTTTTCGAATATATTAAAACCAAAAATAGCTGCGCAAACTTGCGCCATTTAAAAAAAAGTCTATTTAAAAAATATGTATGTTGGTTGGATGTATTGGTTGAATTTGCTGTTATAACTGAATTTTATGTGAAACTACTAGCTAATATTATCTGACTATATTATTAATACTCAAATATTTAATATTCGTAGAGCTATATAAATTGTACCATATATAATTTAATTAAATATGTAATTTATAAATTATTTCATAAATTATATATTTAGTTAATTATTTAGGGTATTTTTTTATAATTTTGACATCAGATTCGTAATCAGCGACCCCTAAAGCCTCGAAAGTGATATGTGACTCGATTGTGTAAAAAGTATATACAATTTGTTATGCCAGGGGGTGGTCAATAGGAGTGTAGGGGGTATTTTTTTTATAATTTTGACGTCAAATTCGTAATCAGCGACCCCTAAAACCCTTAAGATTACAATTTGAAGCGCATTACTTGAATTTTCGGATTATGGCCATCTTTTTGGGATTCGGCCGCACTGTATGATGTGGTGGATTGGTTGTATATCCACTTTCAAATTCTGAAGCCGGTATAGTGAAGGCTAGTACCGCCTATATTTTGTGCTTAATATCGGGCGAAATGCATATTTAAACTACGGCATTTGCGTTTTGTTTTTGCATTTGCGTTTTGTTCTATATAACAAAAAGTGGGTTTGAATTTAAGTGTAAGTTGTTTAAAAATATTTTGATAATCATAGTAATTTAATATTATTCAAATAATAATAATGATAATGACATTGGATTCCTTTTTTTTTTATAATAATAAATCATTTATAAGATCAGATGATAGACATAATATTTAAGGTAAATGCTTTAAAATGTAATTACACTTAAGGATTTTAAATATTTATTTATATTTTTTTCAAATAACAATGTTTTTTTGTTCCTGTGCGTTGTTTTTTTTTAAATATATATAACTTATATTTTATTGTTTAAGCGTACCTGGTTATTTATAGGAAAAGAAACATAAATATAACACAATAATATTTGGTCAGTAAATGGATGTGTTCGTGTTTTTTAATTTTATATTTAAAAAAAAACTAATAAAAATTAATATTTGTTTTATTAAAAGAATTTATAATAATAATATTATGGGTGTAGGTGTTAGAAATTATTATTTTAGTTGATTTGTTGGTTTTAGGCCGTTTTCTGGCTTGTTGATGCTACGCTCGATAGATATACAGCGGTCCTCGGTTTTACGTCATGTTAGGTACTAGAGAATACTGACGCAAAATGAAACGACGGAAAACGAGGACTGCCTGTACCCAATACCGAAAGTTTATTACAAATAACCATTAGTTGCTCGGATAAAGATTTGCTACTAGTCTTTATGTAATTATAAGCAAGTACAAAATGTTTAATGTTATTTTTATTTCATCTTTTCAAAAATAAACTTGACACATTGACGGACAGAAGGAACAAGTGAAGTTCGAAAATTAACACTATATGTTTTTGTAATTTTTACAATATAAGTAGGTATAGTTTTACACGAGATGTTAGTTTATAATAAAAACAAATAAATGACCAAAAAATTTATTATAGTTTTATAATTATTACATATTTTTTTCGGTATCTACAAAATTCAATTAAACAAAATTCAATCTAAAAAATTGCTTCCAAAACATGACACTAGGTTTCTACTTGTACGCCAGTAAATACACATTTGTGCCGCTATAGCCTCAGTGTCCAAAAACGACCGTTTCATTTTAGAAGGCTATTGCCGTCATGCCACATAGTGAACTGTCCGCCAACGTGTTAAAAAAGCTAAAATATCTTCTTCAATCAAACTTACGCCTGAAAGATACCGTCAGATGCGTAGAACGATGCCCCGCGGTTTCGTTTCGATAAACCGAGTATACCCCGCTGTTACTGCCTCGACAAGTGCAGGGAACGGCTTTAATTCAACATATCGATATCGACGTCGAGTTTAGTTTATAATTTGTTAATATAGTATATAGAATTAGGTCTACTGTAAACTAAGGCCTAAGGTCATTTGACATCCTATTTATTTTGACTTATGTGGTTCTCAAAATATACTTGAAATGTGGGTAGTAATAGAAAAAAACACTGTTATACGTGTAGTCATTTGTCTGGCTTGTTCGCAACTGAGAACCTATATCAATACAGAGTTGATTTTAAAAACTACCCTAGTCTAATGGAGCTACTTTTGAACTTTAAAGAGGTCATTAAAATTACTGAAATATAACTTCGTTATTGTATATTTAGGTCAGTCGGATTTTATTATAGGCAAGGAAAGGCCTTTGTGGATAGTGGGTCTAAAAAGTAATACAAATTATTATAATAATTATTGAGGGAAATTACAATTATGTGTTTTGTGTTCTTTAAATTAAATATAAGATTTCACTTTTATAAACGGTGTTTTCTTTTTATTCTCCTTTCCCATATAATTTTAAGTTTTTTTTTTTTTAATACAAAAATATTCCACGTTTCTTTGTTGTAATTAAATTCAACACCATTGTTTCTTAGTAAATTAGCGAAACAAGTGGAAAGATTTGTAAATAATTTCGGGGAAGGATAGAAATAATTTCACCTAATGAAAGTGGTTCACAATGGACGCTTTTGGGTGAGTCCACTTTGTTATATTTAAAAAAAATTATCGTATCGATCTGTCCTTCCCTTGATTTGATAAATTTGAAAATTAATTTAAAAACTTAACAATTATGTGGGAAGGACAGATTATTTTGGTTTAAATAATTTATTTAATGTATAAATTTTAATTTTACAGATTACAATTATCCAGAGATCATGGCTCTAG
>JAPWLS010001607.1:0-56486 GCA_028551675.1 Tineola bisselliella
ATGATATTACTGGTAAATTAGCTGATTAGTTAGTAATTAAGCTTGGTCTAGCAATACTAAACAATTTATTCAAAGTTTTATGTGAAACTAGCTGTACCCTGCGCGCGGTGTACGCCACCAACTAAAATAAATTTAAAGGAAAGACATTACACAAACATTTAATTCATTTTATTAATTTTGTTCATTTGACGACAATATTGTCTGTTCAATGTGAGCTGTCACGAACTGTCACGGCAATATATGAAATTCATTGGAATGACAGTGGCGCCGTCTGTCGTACCAACTGAGAAACCATCGTGGCCTCATGTACAACAACTTTGCTAAAGATCATCCCATGATCAAATGCATAGTTTACGATTCTATAAAGGACATATAGGCAAACATTTATTTTTATATATATAGATTTGCTTGTTGTTCTTCAGACATGGAATGTGTATTAACAACGTTGAGCCTGGGCGTGCTCCAAATGGAGGCTCACAATACTGACAGCTGCAGAGGCGGCTAGAGCCAAATCAATACTGGAGAGGGCGCTGAAACATGAACAGGGACAAAACACCAACAATATGGAACTCACTGAAGAACACCTGATGGATGTAAGTTACTTAACCACTCGGGTGTGCCTCATACAGATTTATTCTAGAGGTTACAACTATTTTTATTTTGATTTAACTAATGAATAACTTTTTTTTCTTGATTTAATTGTAAATAGTTTTAATGAGTTTTTAAAATATGTTTAAAATGTAATGTAACCTGTGTTCACTGTGCATAGGGCGTACAATTTGATTGTTATAATTCTTGGTGTGATATTAATTCCTAGTCTAGTTGTAGAGCTCTGTTTGTGGACCCAATAAATTAAATAAACAAACAAGGCCAACAGATAGCTTGTTCAGAATTGTGCTAATGCATTATCACAGTGGCCATTTGTGTTTAAATTGTTCAATATATTTTCAGTGGATTTATCGCTCTACACTGATGAATCGCAATTGGAGAAGAAAACGCGTAAACGAAACGCATCTAAATCATCGCCGAAAGTAAAACCGCAAGATGATCCCGATGATGATGTAAGTTTAGTTAATATGTGTAGGTAATATATCTTAAGATATATATATAATGAATTACCAACTAACATAACTAATATTAGAAATATTATTAAAAAACATATAATGGGTTTGAGTGTCTTGTGATGGTGTTGTCAATATTCTACGTACGATATGTTTATTTATAGTTATTATTATTATCTCAATTAAGTGAATTTTTTGTAATTCTTTTTGAGCAAATATATGTCTTAAACCTTAAGATGATGTTCTTCAAATGGATATAGATTGGACTTTGAACTGGAAGGAATAATCATTGGAAAGGGATAACTATATGTGTGAAAGGGATGCAGATATCTCTTTTGTCGTTCACGATACTGTGATTGTTTCTCTTTTTCTATGACATATATACCTTACACTGGCTACAAGAGTATATTTATCTTAAAAGAAATTATTTTGCTTATAATTCCCGCTACAACAATGAATAACTTGTGAAACAACCAATTATATATTTATCTTCTTTTTTTTTCTTAATAAATTTTCAGAGTGAAGAACAACGCGCTCGTCGTTTTTTTAGGATTTTTTTCTACGACCAGTAAATAGATAGAGCTTTAAGTTTTTTATCATTTATTAACATATATTTTGACTGTATAAATACAAATTTTAAGCTAAAAATATTGTGTAGAACATGAGTTACAGCGTTCTGAACCACCCCGCCTCGAAAAAATGGGCTCGCACTTCCTCCACGATTCCGGCTGAATGGCTTATCTGAAACAAAAAAATTAGCGGCGTTTTAATCTGTAAACCTAAATGCATGGAATGAACTATCATCAAATGAATATACCAAAAATTGGATTTTTGGTAGACGTTTGAAAAAAAAATTGCGATTTTTGCGTTTTTTTTTTTGTTTTTTGCTATAAAAAAATCGAAATTGTGGGAATTTTTGATTGATAATAGTTCATTCCATGCGTTTACATGTGCTGAGTGTAGCCTACAAATTTCAAGTCATTCGATCAAGCCGTTTTTGAGATACGATGGAGGAAAGTTTGAAAAACACAGTTTTGAGAAAAACGCGTTTAAAGTTTCAAGACCGCTTAAAACTATGAAAATCTTAACTTACCCTCAATCGGCGATGCCTGGTCCATAGAGTATTCCTTCCTCTTCCTCTTGAAACCCTTTCAAAGCAGATTGTTCAGCTCTTGAGTCAATCCTGGCTTGTTTAACGACATCACTTACGCGCCGCTCAGAACGTGAGATTCTCTTTTCATCACGTTTCTCAGCATAAGTATGGGCTTCGCAGCCAATGGGGCATCCCATAACCGACATTATTTATAAAACACCTTCAAAACCTTCATTGAAGATGATAACTGATAAGTAGCTAGCAATTTCAACTACCTTGGGGCCAGAATGGAGATGCTTAGGAGCAAAAGTCCAAATCAACGAATTTAAAGATTCGTTATTGTTTTGTGTCTCTGCTCCTAAACAACGAATTAATAATTCGTCTTTCGATAAATCTTCGAAGACAGGTTTGATAGCTACTTGTACTTCTGATATTAGAGGTGGTTTATTGTGGTGAAATTGGTCGAGCTCATTCTTAGCTTCTGCCTTACGCCATTTACACCAACTGTCTTCGCCTTCTGGACAAAACTGATGTTTAGGGTTTTCATCTGAAGAACATTTATGATAATACGTTGCCCAAACTTCCTTTTTCATATCTTCAAGCGAATCTGGATGACGTCGAATAGCTAATCCGTAGAATCTCGTTGTTTCTTGAATAACTTTATCAGTAAGTTTACCTGGTCCTTTTCCACCGATTCCTTTATTTGTTTTATCTTTTTTAACAGCCCGAAGTCGTGTTCCCATTCTTTTTTCTACGTGGCTCACACATTCTTTTTTTGTTACTACAGTATCTCCATACGGTTTAGCATCTAGGATTCCCTTGTAAGTTTTACTGTCACCATCACCGATGTATGTAAGATACTTTACGCCATGTTTTTTCATAGACCTCAAAAACATTTGCGTGATGGCGCTTATTTCCATTTTACATGAGCTTCCGGAATGGTTTATGGTGCATTCATCTCCATGCGTTTCATACCACATTTCATACTCTAAAGGATCTGTTTTTTTAAAACTTTTCCACTTATTACATGCACCACAAAAACTACTCATAACCATGACATCTAAAACTTTCCCGGTGTACTTTCCAATCAATGTAGAAACTCCAAATAGAGATGAAAAGCCTCTTCTCTTCCAAGTACCGTCACCAGACACAATCAATTCATCCTG
This sequence comes from Tineola bisselliella, assembly GCA_028551675.1. Taxonomy (NCBI): domain Eukaryota; kingdom Metazoa; phylum Arthropoda; class Insecta; order Lepidoptera; family Tineidae; genus Tineola; species Tineola bisselliella. The sequence goes on from JAPWLS010001607.1 coordinate 3,321, forward strand.
TGGTTTTCCTGCTTCTTCATTCATAGTTTTTTCTTGCGTAACAGCGAATGATAATAAAGTTTCACACAGTGAAGATGTGGCAATATGGATGTTTTTCAGTAGTGCAGTATAAGTTGAATTTCCAATACCCGAACATATGTCCATGAAGCTACAGAAAAGATTTATTCCTTCGTGACCAACTCCTAATAATCGCATCACAAATGCAAACCGGCGATTAACTTCAAATGCATTCTCGATCAATGGGTCCGAATTTATAACTGTCTGTTTTTCACACTCACACGATAGAATAATTTTAAAACCTAAGCCTCGGAAACTTGATTGCGAAATAGACACATCACTTTTACAAGTTTTACATACTACCATTTCAGAAATTGCAGCGAATACAGAAACAAACTCCAAAATGCAATACGCGAAATTCGAAGCGATGGGAACCTCCATGTTCATGCTATTTTGAAGTTTTTTCGCCGAAGCTGATGTAAATGCCGTTTCATTTTGGGTGGTAAAACGGTTTCCACTAAACTTTCTTTTTTTACTTCGACCAGGATGAACATTTCCACTTATACTTCCTTTCCGTCCATTCATTATGAAAAGAAATAATTTATAGTTGTTGCGCTCTTCGAAGTTAAACCAATACTAAAATAACTTCAGTGAAATATTTAATAGTAATAGAAATTCCTTTTTAAGCCTGTACAAACTTGTATACACGTGTCTTTGTATAAAAGAGAGCTCGGTATAAAGTCGGCTGTACACAATTTGCCCGGACTCCCACTGCCAACTCAGCACTCCGAACAGCTCCTTCTTCTAACGGCTGTATCTTTAAAACGAGTTCGAATTTTTCAAAATCACTTCACTACCGTATTCTATAAATGTTAAGAAAGCAATTTATGAAAAAAAAAAAAAACGATTTTTTGAGCCCATCACGTGGGATGACCCCCTTAAACAATAAACAGTATGTTCTAAGTTGCAGACAATAAGAACTGCAGTTGTGTACGTTCTTTATTAGTATTTTTATTAAAATAAATTCAATTTTTGTTCTCTCCATTCAACGCCGTAAATGTCGCTATATAGAGGTGTATATGTAAAGGACTTATTAGTTTTTGTACTGGAAAAGATTTTGTACTTGTGTGATTGTGTTGTGTTATTTTAAAAGCAAATTCCATTTGCGAAGGGCTTTTGCCATACTCTCTGGGATCTGATCTGTGGGCTTATCACGAATTTAGTCTGGCTTTCAAATCAAGCTGTCACAAGTAAAACGGATCCGTTAGCAATCGGGATCATGTATTTTTACTAACGACTAACGAGTACCAGCAATCTATCAAATGAATGAAAGATCGAGACGTTCGAAAATTAACAAAAAATATCTAAAATATTATAGTTCCAAAACCGCACGCGGTGGCGCTGCTCAAATTTCCATATAAATCGCTTGAAGCGAACTCGGTTCGAAAGTCAGACTAAAATTCGTGATAAGCCCACTGATCTGATTAAAAAAATCAGTGCATGATATATTTTTTTAAAGTTATTTTCTTTTTTATGAGATTATTGGTACTGAGCATGAAGTTGGGAGGTATAAGGTATTTCTTTGTTATTATTATTTTTTTTAAATTATAATCAGGAATGAATGTTTTTTTAAGTTATCATAATCGTTTTCACTGTCATTTCTCATGTAATCATTTTGTTTGTAATATTAGTTATAATGTGTGTGTGTTTGTCTGTTTTTTTTTTGTATCCTATAAAATCGCTTTTACTAATCTTTGCCTCTGCTTAATATTCGTTTAACATTAGATTTACCAGCTATTTAAATATACCTATTTCTACCAAAATCAAAAAAGTGTATATTCGTTACAAATATATATAAAGTTCATAAAACTAATTCTTCTGCTATAGATTAAAGAAGATTAGAATAACTAAAGAAAGTGTTACATGCAGTAGGAATTTTAATTTGATTTTGCAATACCAGTCATTTTGACTTGGTAAATCTAGTGTTAAGAATGCTTAATAATAATAAAAAAAATAGCTAAATAGTTTTTTAATACCCCCGTATTCAATTGAGTTATAATTCATTAAACGAGACGTGTTGATTGTTTTAGACCGCCACGGCGGTGACGGAGAAGCCTTCTCCCGCCAAAACGAGAACTCCCGCTAAGAGAACACCGGCCAAAATTAAAGAGGTCCCGGCCCCACTCGACAAGGGGGTCAAAACACCTAAAAGAAGTACTAGAGGTGAGAGAAATTTCTGTAGCAACCATTTTTAACACAACGAATTCTTATTGACTATTTCGTCGTATCCATTAACGCACGTTTTCGCAATGGTTTATTTATTTATTTATTGGGTCCACAAACAGGGCTCTACAACTAGACTTGGAATAAATATCACACTAAGAATTTTGTAGGCCCTATGCACAGTGAACACAGCATGCACTAACATTACAATGAGCTAGATTTCATTACATATTAAACATATTTCTAAAATATTATATAAAATAAATACATTAATGCCCCGCTTTACGCGAGGGATACGTTCCGGAAAAATTCGCGTTAACTGAAATTCCCGCGACCATAGAGAAGTTTGTGACTACATTATGTTTATACGCACTCTTTCGCGTAATTTAATAATAAATTTGAATTTCGCGTTATAGTGAAACCGCGCATAACGGGGTCGCGTAAAGCGGGGTATTACTGTATTTTCATTTCATATACAGAGATGTCGCTTAAGCAATCATGTTAAGATAAATTGATATACAAATGTAAATCGTCTGTAAACTTGAGTTTAAGAGGTAGTTTGATATTTGGTCTCTAGTTGTAGTTTTTACGAGCTTTGAACATAATCAGAGTCTAAATCATTATTTCAGAATGCAAGGCGTCCCCAGTAGTTCCAACGCCAGCGCCCTCTACGGGCAAAAGCACCCGCACCCCGAGAAAGCCGCCAGCCAAGAAATAATATACGTGATAACACCGTGATTGTGTTACGAACTATTACCGTGTTTAGCTTATGGGCTTGTCTTATTTTTAAAGTTGGTATGGATTTTGTTAAGTCATTTTTTTTTTGCTGGCAACACTGTACTCGGAGATGTCATTTTTATTCTTTGACGGATTAGTATTTGTTTTGAGAAATGAATTTTTTTACACAAAATTCATATCAATTTTTAAAATTTATTTTAATGAAAAGTACACTTTTGGTACATTATTTTATTAATGCAATTTTTGAAACTGCAATAATTAATGACTTAGCTTTAAATGGGACATAAAAGTTGTATTTGTGTTATTTTATTCAAAAGTTTTAATGACTTGGAACAAATGGTTCAAACTTAAAACTAAACAATTGTCATTGAATTGTTTCATGTCTAAAACAGTTTTATTAATGCTAGACTTTTATATGCATTTTACATATATTTTTACATATTCTGTAATAATTATTAATTTTACAAGGTACAGATGTATATACTTTTGTATATCTTAATTTAAAGGAGGTAATAACTAGATGTCTCTTCATTTATTCATGTTATCAATTTTACTCTGGTGTTGCCAGATTTAATATATAGCAGACAGTGTTGCCATTTTTCTTTCTTAATGTAAATAATAGGTAATTCAGAAGTAGATAAAAATGGAGTGTTTATTAAAAAAAGAAATATAGCATATTTTAGGCTAATTAATGGCATGTTTTGGTGGATTTGAATAAGTCTTAAATTTCGGGACAAACGGAGACTCTGATATTCATATCAGTTTTAATAATAATAATAATTTCAATGTAGAAAAGTTCTATATTAAAACACAATTACAATTTAATATGAAGTTCAAATTGTGTTCAGTATATACTATATATGGTATTGCCAGACTGGGCGTGTTATTTTAGTCTGGCAATAATGAGTCTTCGGTTGTAACTCGGTCGCAGTACAAAAATGTGTAAAATGTTCTTATGTTTAAAAAAATAATATTTTGATACGATTTGTCTTTAGATTCTAAATTAATAATTAAAAATTAGCCAATAGGAGAGTGTCTTTGGATTTAAAATATTTTTAAAATCTATGTGGGAGTTTAAGGTTCGTATTCAGAGATAACATTTGAGTGTAGTTTCATCTGTGATCATCTGATCGTTACTTGAATGCATTTTAAGCATTAGTAATCAAAATTAAATAGTAATATGTTGCATATACTTATATCAAACATTCAGTTTAAACGTTAACTTGTATTTTTTGTCTTTCTGTTATTTATATATTAATAAGTAACGATTGAAATGATTTCTTGTAAATGCGTGTAACAGAATGTAATTATAGCTAGGTGACAGTAGACAGTTGTAATTGATTATTATCATTGGTCAAAAATCACGTCAATAATTTTTCAAGCATGTGGTTGGTCTATTTTGTTTTGTATGCCAGTGACTCTATGCTTCAACGTGATCTCTGGATGCGGGCCTAGGAGTCGTTTAAGAACGTTCATTAGTGTCGCGGTAGGGTTTTTGACAGTTTTTAGAGCCGGTACAGTGAATGCTGTCACATCTGCTGACAAAATATGAGGGAATATTTATTTTTGAAATAACTTGCCTCATCCATTATATTAAATATCATTGATAAACCTTTTTTTAATCGAATATTAGGGATGTATTTTACTTTTTATATAGAAATGCGCGTGCGCAACCTATTTGAAAATGTAAGCGGGATTGATTCTATGTTTTAACGGTAACTGTTTTTTTAGTAATAAGATAATATATCCCATGATTGCTTTTATAGTTTTGTTTATTATTTAATTTTAGTTTTATTTTTTATTGTGTCGTAACGGTTCATCTGTTTGAAAATGTTTTGGCAAAATTGTAACTTATGGTTGTTAGGTTCATATTTTCAAATAGATGGAGCTCTAGGCCTTCGTTTTACATGTTACATGATCAAATTGTGTGTTGAAGTTTGAATTCTAAAAAGCTACCACAATGTCATTGATCATGTAACAGGTGTCTGGTCTATGTAAAGCCGCTCGGCTGGTTATATCGTACGATATATTGTTAATTATAATAATATCGAAGCGGCGCGTTCAGGCGTGCTTTTTAATATATAAGGCATCTAAAATAATTAGAAAATATTTTTAATATTAGTATTAAAGAAAAACAACAGAAAAATTTAAGAGATTTAGTATATTAGTGTGTTTTTTGTTCATGTGGAGTTTTGTCTTGGTAGTGGGGAGTGATTTTTTAAAGTTTTATATTTTAAAAAGAAATTTTCAAGACGGACAGTCCACGGTGTACACAAATTTATATGGCATATTAACTCGAAAATTATTAAATAAACTAATGTAAGGAATTTGTGCATTTGTTTTATTTTTTAACTAGCTTTTACCCGCGGCTTCGCTCGCATTTGAGTCATTAAATAAGTATCAGAGATCATTTCAATAGAAATGAATCAATATAATAAAAATATATAAAAATGACAGACTGAAATAAATATAGTAAAATTCCAAACAGCTGAAACTATAGTAAAAAATAAATTATTTTTTTTTAATAAAAAGTATCCTATGTTACTCCTAGTACCTCCAAGAATGTGTACCAAGTTTCATGATCGATCATTAAGTAGTTGTTGCTTGAAAACGTAACAAACAAACTCACATTCACATTTATAATATTAGTAGGGATAATTTTATAGGGATGACGTTTCGAATAATAGACGTGAGGTTATTCAAACTTCAATAATCATATATTAGCTTAATTACTTTTAGAGATTTGTAACATGTGCCTCGAGCAAAATAACGAAATTATCTGGTAAGCCTCTAGACTTGTTCAGACGTTCAACTTAAATCTAATAAGTACTTATTATATAATTATACTGATATAATAAATTTATGAAAACAACAAAAATACAAAGAGTATCATTTCTCACTTTTTAGTGTCACATACTACCGGTTAAAAAACAGATGCTAGTTAGACAGTCAACCAAAGGTTTACAATACCTAATTAATACAAGCGTTTTCAATCAAATACAAAGGTACATATATAGTACATTAATAATTAAATATAGTTTCTATATCACTAGAAAACATTTGCAACCACAAGGCACACATTGAAAAACTTAATTAAACAATATCTTCAATTTCAAAATTGGAATATTTTAACAAAAGAAGTAGTCCTTTGACAAACATCGCAATCCTCAGAATAAGACATGATGGTAAAAACTAACAGAATATATTCAAAATACATATTACAATAACCCTATGTTCACACAGACTGTATAAACTACTGTAGCTTCTATCGCAGATTAGTAATTTAGTGTTCAGATCCTAAGATAGGCAAAGGATATTCAGACATTAAACAACCTGCTTCCCAAAGAGATATACATAAATTCAACTTCATATCATCATTGTGTGCAGGCAAATCACCAATTTTGATATAATTCGGGTAGTCGTTGATCAATCTTGTGATGCACGTCTCCAAACATTGCTCTACTTCCATATAAATAGGCTCCATTTCAGAGCCGGGATGGAGCAGCGAATTACCAGCATAAAAAAACATCTTCAATATTCCATCTTCAGACATGAGTCTTATGATGTTCTTACGTAGCAACCTCACTCTGGTTTCAAGTGTCAGCTGTGCCCGTCTGCCGATCTTGCCATTCTTCTGCATCACACTGTAATTACCAAAAACAGTCACCTCTTTCTCAGAAGTGGTGAGCACGGGTGGCAAAGCACACCCTTGAAACTCCTTCATCATTGCATCAACTCCTTCATCAAGATCAATGTATGTAGCGACTTTTTTGATCAATGATTTCACCATTTTTATACAACTATCTCGGCTAGGCTTGACATTCTCTTTCTTGGTATAACCAAAATTAGAATGAATGTCAAACGGAAGAGCCTTACGAAACTCTACGTTATCATTAATAGCATTATTGAGCGCCACCGGGAGCACCTTCTCCAGCAGATCGGCATAACTGTGTTTCTGGAACATGCTAACAGTCAGATGCAGGGAATGATGTCCAGTAGTTGCCACGGCTTGATGGATGAACCCACGAGGCAAATACAACAAATCTCCAGGTTTTAATATCACTTCCATGTAAGGTTTCCCCAAATCGTTCTGAGAGAAATCTTCTGAAGAATACCTCGGAAGCACATTCTTTTCAGACAAAGGCTTGTAGACCCGCCACGTTTTCTTGCCTTCCACCTGAAGAATGAAAGCTTCAATGTCATCATAGTGCGGGGCGAATCCCTGAGTAGAAGGAGGCGTCAAATACACGTTAGCACCTACATAGGAACCAGTGAACTCCTGGAGAGTAGCTAATATCATATGAACACTCGGTAAAAACAGCTGAGGGTTGAGTAGCCGGATGCTGCAGCCGTTGATGTAGTAGTCCCATACCACATGTGGCAAGGCCTGCCCATCAGGATTATGCAGCTCCTTCACGCCATTCAAATATGATGTTATGTCTATGTGTTGGGAATAAAGGACACGCTCCTTCCGCAGCATCTCATCAATCATAGGAGTTGAGATTATCTTATTATAATAATTCGGAGCATTCCTTGCCAGATAGTACGGCGCGCGCTCCCAACAGGTAAGCAGGAAATGCTCGCTCCGCATTGGCCCAACTAGCCAATTGAATATTTTTTTTCCAACCCTCACACTGTGACTAGTAATCGGACGGAACTCTTTGGGATCTGTAGCTGCTGTTTCCTTTTTAAGCACTTTAAGCTTTTCAGCTGGTTGGTCAACAACGTCCGCCACAACTTGTATTTGCTGCATAGGGTTAGCTGCCTTCTTCTGAGCTGTAGAACTGCTGCTACTGCTTGTATCATCATCCAGAACGACGGCGTTGCTTTCACTATCATCTAACAAGCTACTCTCACTCGACTTTTCAATTATAACAATCGAATTCCTTCGCTTTTTAATGACATTTTCAGAATCGCTTCGCCGGTTACGTTGTGCATTGTTCTGAACATTATTTTGAGGCGGAGGCTGTGACTGTGCTGTTTTATTTCGCTTCTGTCTTCGTCGTTTCAATGACCGTTCGGCTCTATCTGCTAAATTTTGGGTTCGGTAAACGGCGTATGCAGAGACCGGCTGAGACGACACACTTTCAACGTTATCCATATCTTTTGGTGCAAAGATATAGATAAAGGGCGAAATCTTATAAAGTAGTACTTGCAAAATTCTCTTCTTCTTTATTTAGATGACCTCAGATGATTTGTACAATCACTGAATATAAAAACACGCGCAACGACGAGCCCTCTTTTTTTGAGAATTCATAAAGGAAGTAGGCACAGACAACTACGAAAATAACATTTAAAAATAATTGCTATTGTAAATCATAATGAAATTACTTCTTTTACTCAAGTGATATCATCTGTGAGAAACAATGTAGATGATTATTGGCAATAAAAAAAAGAATCGACAAAAATGTTTATTAGATGTCTCGGATAATCGATTAGTCACTATATAGTAGTTAAGGTCTAATATTATATATTACCTTGAAGCTGTTTGGCTCGAATATACCGTTTAACCCCGTAAACTTTAACTTTCACAAATTCAACATCTCTAAATTATAAGAAGTAGTATAAACATTTAAATTAATGAATACAATACCTCTCTATGATAGAATCAACAGGTAAGAGGATAAAATGATATCAGGGTATATATTATTTGTAGAATTTCATTATATCACAGCCATCATGAAATATGGTGTGATTCGCCTATAGCCATTTGAATCTGTGTAGCAGGTGTGACATGATTAAGCATATTATATTATTATACATTTGCTATCAACTAATTAACGGAAGCAGCCATTGTTGTCAAATGTGGTGTTATTTTAGATATTAAAGTTTATCAAGTATATTAAATAGGGCTTGTGGATATGTTATTTTTAATTTATTGTGTTCACTCAGGCTTAAAATCGGAAGGCGTTGTAAGTGAGCAGTCGATCAGTACCAAATAATTATATTTATCATATTGATTGAAACGAAATTAATTATATTAAAAAACTGATGAAAATTAGCAATCTCAAATGGAATGGTAGGCCGCTTATTATTAATTGTATCTGGCTACTACTTAGTGAGACTAAAGCAGTCATCTTGTCTATTGTCGTTACACTCATACATATTTCTGTCGTATTTATATTTTATTTACCCTCGTTACATTCATAAATATATTACAAACAAACAAGTACATAAAAAGACTAACGTATGTACTACTATTTTGCATCGTTTAAATAAAGTAAAATAGTAGTGTTACTTTTAGGTTTTGCATATGAAAGTAGCAGTTTCTTATCGCCCATCATTTGACATATCAAATTGATTAACGTCAGGAACGCATTCTCTGGGTGACCGGAGTATAGGGTTAGTTTATTCATGGAAGAAAAATAAAAAATCATTTGTAGTTTGTTTATTTATTTGCACATATATATGATTTCACATAGATATAAGTAATTTCGCGTTATGCCACATTAACCGTTTGAGTGCGAATGGTGGGTATAGCGATGAATAGGTAATGCGTCAAAATTGCGGTTCATCGACTTAGCGACGATTGCGTCAGTCAGAGTTTGGTGTTCAGTTGGTGAGGGCTGCTGCGGGGTGCGTACTGTTTTGCAAGTTTTATCGAAAATTGACATTGTAATTAAAAGTAAAAATTAACGGAGTTAAATTTAAAAATTTTTTAGTGGTTTTTATGAACATTTATTTTTAAAATAAATCACCATGTCTAAAAGTGCAGAATTTAGTGATGTTGAAGATTCAATCTCAGAATCTGACAGCGATTCAAGTTTAAGCGATATTAGAGTGCTCTCTGACGGGAAGATGCGAATCATCAGTGATGCATCGGAAAACAGCGATGATGACATCGGAAATGACGCAGTTACCGTCGATAATGACCTTGACAATGACATATTTTTAGCCGTACCGTCAAATACGCAATTTTCTCATGAACCTCCAATTTTTTTTGAAACACCAGGACCTAAACATCTAACACCCGCCAATTCAGAACTAATTGACTATTTCAACCTTTTTTTTACTGCTACATTTCTCAATACAATAGTTTTGGAAACGAATCGATATGCTGCAAATTTTTTGAATTCTCATCAAGTTAATCTAAAACCGAAATCGCGCGTTCGTGCTTGGAAACCAATAGCATTACTGGAGTTGAAAGCCTTTATTGCCGTTATTTTGGAGATGGGGATTACGAGAAGGCCCAACATTTATTCATATTGGGAGCAGAATTCAAGGTGCATCCCATGGTTCAGAAAAATGTTTGCAAGAGATCGCTTCCAGCTAATCCTCAAGTTTTTCCACGTAGTTGACAATAGTACGCTTGTTCCACCAGGTCAACCAAATTACGATCCATGTGCTAGGTTTTCCTATGTAGTTGATCATGCCAACAAAATATTTCGCTTGTATTACGTCCCACACCAACAATTGTCTATCTACGAGTCCTTGGTTGGTACATATTGTCATACAAAAATAAAGCAGTACATGCCAAACAAAAAGCACCACAAGCGGGGAATTAAATTTTGGATGCTCTGTGATGCAGTTTCCAATTACTGTTTATCTTTCTTTTGTTATAAAGGGGTAAGTGATGGAGACGATATAGTTAATGTAAGAAAATTTGGTCTTGGATATACAGTTGTTGAAAAATTTATGAAAGTAGGGAATTATCTAGATAAAGGCTATCACTTGTTCACGGATAATTTTTTCACAAGTGTAAGCTTAGCTAAGGCTTTACGTCTACAAACCACATATTTTACCGGAACTGTAAGGAAAAATACAAGGGAAATTCCCGCTGAGGCAAAACATACAAATGTTGGTGAAAGTAAATATTTTAAGACCAAAGATATTCTAATGTGTGCTCATCGAGACAAGAAGAAGCAAAAGCAACCAGTTATACTAATTTCCACAAATAGCAGCACAGATAAGATAACAATATCCAAAAAGAAAGGATTGCATGAATCGGTAAAGGAGAAACCAAAAATGATTCACAACTACAACAAGTACATGAGAGGAGCGGACGAATCAGATAAAATGTTATATGTTTATCTTGATGAAAGGCGAACCCTGAAATACTGGAAGAAGGTAGTGTTTAATATTTTTGGGAGAATGGTGTTGAATTCGTACATATTATACAGTCACGATAAAACAAAGCCATTGAGCAGACTGGAGTTCACGTCCAAAATAATTGAAAATATCGAAAACGAATGGCTCAGCAAAAAATGTAGTGAAACACCTTCCTCATCCAGGCCTAGATTCAACCTAGAAAGACTACCCGGTACGAAATTGCGTAAATGCGTGGTTTGCAATATGACAGGTGCCACAAATCCCAAGCGTTCCCGACTGATTTGCAACATTTGCAAAAAAGGGGTGCATGGCACATGTATTGGAAAACATAAATGTGTCTAAATAAAGAAAAAAACTGGTATTTTTTTCTAAAAAAAAAATATGAGTCGTCACGGGACGCCTGGCAGATGTGAAACATCGAGTTTATTCAAGTCATATGCGTAAAAGACAAGATTACAACAGGAACTAATTATTGCTTAATGAAACAATTCAATATACGAGTACACGATGTTCACCTCAACACGACAAATCGCGGCCAACTCGATGAAGGGCAACCGCGAGCTGGAGTCCTTTCCAAATCTGGTGCTACTTTGGCCCACATGACGCGTCTGCGCGGCCCGTTTTGCGCGCCAACTATAAATCTAGTTGGTCGCGCCTGAACTGAAAATCGAGTTGGTCGCGCTTTGTCGTGTTGAGGTGAACATCGTGTATATTGAATTGTGCGGCGTAATAAGTAAAATAGTATAGAGTGGCGACCCATCGCCACGGCAAGCGTCGCCACACTGTACACTCTACTATATATAGACTGTATATATACTTTAGTATAGCGTGGCGACCCATCGCCACGGCAAGCGTCGCCACACTGTACACTCTACTATATATAGACTGTATATATACTTTAGTATAGCGTGGCGACCCATCGCCACGACAAGCGTCGCCACACTGTACACTCTACTATATATAGACTGTATATATACTTTAGTATAGCGTGGCGACCCATCGCCACGGCAAGCGTCGCCACGCCAACGATCCGGTTTATACCCGCGCCAAAAGATGTTTCACATCAATAAAAAATTTATGATAAAGAAAAGGCAGCAAATGTGTGATTTTCAATTATAACTCATAATTTTATCTACAAAAATCAAAAAGAATTATTGAAATATGTCACTTTTTTAGTTTTTATGCTTATATTTGTAATTTTATGAATAAAAATATTTTTTCTCAATTTCTCATAGCAATTTTCAATTCAAAAACCCATAGCACTCAAACGGTTAAGCGTTTACTTCTACATAGTGAAATATCTATGATAATTACATATTTCCATCTAATAATTAAAGTTAATAATAAAACATTAGTTTTTACAACTATACTTTTATTTGGTTCTTCCTTCCTCGGTGACTTCATTTCTAGTTTAGTTTTTGCCATAATTCCATTGGTAATTTGTCAAAAAGTTTAAAATAACTATTAGTATATAAAATATTTCTTGTCAATTCTCTGTTTTTGAGTTAAGAAATTTAGTATTGTCTTTGTAAAGCTTACATTAATTAAGTCCTACATGGTCAAAATATTTTTTACTATAGGTATATAAAGATTACATAAAACAACAGAACAAATATTCGATATTAAAAAATATAGAATTATTTTATTGAAATTATATATTTTTATTCGGTATAAAGAATATCTAACAATAATCTATTTTTTCTATATATATGTCTGCTATTATAACAAGCTATAATATAAGTATTATTATCCACTCACACGTATTAATTAAATATATATTATATGTCACATTAGGAAATTTTAAGTAAAAAAGCATCTAATCGTAATGTTATATATGTATATGTAATCTTCTTTTATTAATGGCTTCAGATATCTATTAGACCTGTAAACCTTCATCTCAAAAAACAAAAGCAAATCTCCTTACATATAATAATAAATCCATAAATTACGTCATACACGTTTATTTTTCAACAAAATCAACATCAAATCAAATATAGTTTTGAAAATTAAAATAATGTTTTAATAACTTGATATTGTATTATATTTTAAAATATGGCGTCATGGAATTTAGGATCCCTCCTCTTGTCGCATAATGTCAGACTTTGTGGACCTCCCTTTTTAACACGCTTTTATTTTTTTATTTATTTTATTATTAGCTTGTGTTGTATGTATGTATGTATGTATGTAACGGAATCTTTGAGCATAATTTTCACCAATTTCCAGAAGTCTGATTAATTTGAATCTTTGCATACGTATTAAGGATCGATGACAATGCAATAATTTAATAACAGTTTCCCATTATCCTTGTTAGGACCGCCAGGATTTATAAATTCTCTTATAGATCCTGTGTAGTGGAGTAAAAGAGATAAAGCTAGCGCGCGTGTTTTTTAAGTTTTGGAAACTATTTAATTATTTTTAAAGTGTGACGTAATTTATGGATGATCCGTTATAAGTAAATATAAATTATTATTATATACAAAGAGATTCGCTTTTGTTTTTTGACATGATTTATCTGGAAAAAATAACTGTTAAATCTTTTTCGTAGAGTGACGTATAAATATTACAATTTCGATCATTCCCTCTAACTCCTAATATTCATAATATATTTTTATTAAATAAAATTACATTTTTATTAAATATATTATATAATTGTAAATATCTTTGTCGTCTACAAAATTATTGGTCATCTATCACACAGAATTGATACGTCATGCATTTCTTTCTACATTTCTACAATAAGGTGTATTATTATAATATTTCTAATATAATCTACACGTAAATTTAAAAGAGTAAGGAAGAGCGGGAAACAAAAGCGAAAGCGGGATTAGATATTTTTTTAATTCACGAAAAACAAAAGACACACGTCTAAATTTATTTAACGAATTTATCTTGATACAGTTATAGTTATAATAAGCGATTTTAATATTGTTAAAAACGGTAGGTAATCTTTTAACACACTGATATGTTATTTTGTATATTTTTCTAAACCACTAAACGTATACAGTCATTGTTGGTAAAGTTTCAATAAATTCAGTCTAAATTTAATGACAAACAATTTTTGATTGTAATATTTAATTATTGTCAATTAAAAATAACTTAACCCGGAATATTGCATGAAATAAAAGTAAAGCAAGGGGCAGGTTCCAAATAATCCGCAAAACAAAAAAATCTTAGATAGTTTTTATTTTTAATATAATTAATTTCTGGAAAATATATTTTAAATTTAGTGCCAGTGTTTTGAGTCTATGACTTTATTTATTTATTTATTAATTTGCGAGTATATTTTACACATAATATTATATGGTTTTCAAATGTTTGGGCGGCTAAAAAGGTATGCCCCGGGCGTGAGTTAAGCTAGCGCCACTGATACATCTAAATAGTGGAAATGTATTCGGTGATAGACTGATACGAAGCCTTAAACTGAATGTCGGTTGTACAAAGTTTATTATGCCAATAGAAATTTGCGTTAATTAGAAAAAAACCGTTTTCAGTCTTTTTACAAAACTCAGTACAGCCAGTCTTACCAGCGGTAAAAAATAAATGAAAGAAAGAAATAAAAAAGGACGGCTAGTGTTGTAATGTTTTTGTTTTATATTTATATGTATTTTATTATTATAATTTTAAATATGGCAAGACTTTTGTTATCTGATAAAATTGCATAGGTATTCATATTTTTAAAAATACTTTAAATATATCTGTATTTTTAATAGTACCATAGTCTATGATAAAACATTTAAATTGAATTGAAGATAATATATTTTTGCTATAACATGTTTATACTTTTAATATTAAATGAGATATGTAAGTTTTAAATAGTAGAAATCTTACTACAAACATTTGCGTAGATGGTATTAGGGGGGAACAAAAAAAAAACAAAAAAGCATAATTTTTTTACTAGGAATGTTTTCTCTAAGAGAACTAGGTAAAAGCTACATATTTATAATTACATTTGAAGTAAAAATTAATATAATAACTTGACTTGGGGATAGATTCGAGTAATTAAAAAAATTACTTTCAGTGATAAGATCGCCAATTGCTCTAAATCTGTTTCCTATTGTTGTTGTATTGTTATTATTATGTTTTAAAGCAATAAAGTATTTATTATTATTAATTATGTCGGAGACTACAGCAGCGCCACAGTGAGGGAAAATGGAACTACTCGAAGTAAACTCGCCCGAAAGATGTGAAATTACTTTAAAATCTAAAATTGTCACAAAATTGCCTTCCATTTATTGTTTTTACATGCAGACTAAAACAAAACTGAAAATGATTACACTTAAAATTTGTTTGAAGCATTGTATACGAATTAGTTTAATGAACGCGTAAATCGCGGGCGTGTACTGGTGTGGTGTCATCGGGGCTTGGGGAGTCATCACGGTGGGGTCTGATGTGCACCACTGAACGACGTTGCTCCTGCGTGTATTCATCGCGCATCATCAAGCCGCCAATTCCGTATCCTGGTACAATATATTCTTTATTAAAAATTGTCATCAAAATAACTCTTTCTTTTCTATTATTTAAACTCTACTCTGTCCCTTTCTCCCTTTTTATTTTTTTTATTTGTAACCTATAAGTACATGAGCGTAGCCAGCCATGGGCTGAGGGTTGGGTAGCAGTCTAAAATAATATGTAACTAGCAAACTATTTACCCCGGTTAATTTTTTTTGTGTCGACTGACGACTGTCGAGTGTGTACTTTTTTACGGATATTAAGCATTGTAGTTAGCACCTAGATAATTTTTTTAGGTTTGATTAGGTACCTTACAGATCAGAGCCAGGGTAAGGCAAGCGCCCCACCCTGTCCCATCGTGGCTACGCCCATGAACCTATACTCTGTTGTTTCAGAACTAGACCAAAGACGAAGTCAGAAGAAAAATCATAACGCATTCAAAAATGTATAAAAACGCAATATATAATCAATAATTCGACTGGCAATCAAAACAGATAGAAATTATAAATAGATAATTTTTTAGCACTACCTACATTAGTATTATTATTAATTGTAAATTTTCTTTACTTAAAATATAACTTACCAGGTCCCATAACACCGCTAAGTCTCATTTTTTCAGGATCATTATTTTCGAGATTGACCGATGAAAATACGGTGCTGAAATTCAGTTGTGGTATGTCGTAGAAGACCGTCAGTACCATCATCAGGGCAGTCAAACCAAGGAATAGATAAACTGGAATTTTTGTAATAAAACATAAGCTTATATTAAATATATGTTTTAATAATTTAATTTACTACGCATATATTTAATATCAACTATTATTTAGACCAGTGGTTCTCAAAGTTGATTAGAATCCTGAGTGTATAAATATTGGTAATGCTCGGATTCCCCAGTAGCGAGTCGCGGAACTATATAATGCCATCTTATTCTAATTGGAATTTAAGAAATTAAAATTCAAGTGTTTCCAATATGAATGAAGGACTGTTCTATTAACGCATATATTTTAGGTCCCACACAATATTCGCTCGCAAGCTACTGGTGAAAATTTCCATATTCCCAATAAAACAAGAAAACTAGACTAGAAAAAAGAGAAAAAAACTAGACTAAAAACGAAATTTAGAAGTCTAATACACTAGTGTTATTATTTTTTAAAAAATAAAACCTGTGAACTAAGTAAGAAACAGTGTAATAAGAAAAAACTGAGCTAACTTACTGCTAACGCCAATCTTGTACAGATCGCGGTAATGCTGGTCGGGAGAGTCACCGGGGATGTAGTCACCAAGGCCAATAGTTGTGAGAGATATGAAGCAGAAGTAGAGTGAGTCGAGGTAATTCCATTCAGGCTCCAAGTAACTGAACACAGCGGCCGGTATCAGCGCACATATTATCAGGAGTATTGTCACTGAAACGTGAACAAAGATATATATACTCGTTTTGAATTTACAGGTCTTAAGAAGTGTCTCTCGTTTAAACGTAAACCATGGACATCAAATTAGTACAGTAATACCCCGCTTTACTCGAGGGATAATTTCCGGAAAAAATCGCGTTAACTGAAATTCCCGCGACCATAGAGAAGTTGAATGACTACATTAATACGCACTCTTTCGCGTAATTTAATAATAAATTTGAATTTCGCGTTATAGTGAAACCGCGCATAACGGGGTCGCGTAAAGCGGGGTATTACTGTAGTAGTGTTCACGCCAAATGCATTTATGAATTTCCTTTCCCGCTTCTCGCTCTGCTTTCTTCGCTTTTTACTAACCGCGATTTTAAAAATCGAATGTGAGTTTGACGTCAGTGACTAATTAGACGCGTGAGCGGTGAGTCCTTGTTTTTCCTCTATCCACAACTTAAATCCATTTCGTGTTCATTATACCTGATTTTCCAATATTAAAAAATACAGTCTACTTGCTCTTCTACAAGTAGTATTGATATTGCAGGTAGAATAATAAAACAAATGGTTAAAACTAGATTATCGTGAAACTAAAACACGAAAACATTACTTACCCATAGTAATAAGATGAAGAAGCCTGATTGTGAAGGGTCTGAATAGATGACCTAAGCTGGAGTTAAACGTCTGCAGCATGTATGTAGCTGGAGTTATCATCTTCTCCACCATCGCTGACAGCAGAATCAGAGTCAGAGGAATGCCCAACATGGCGTATAGCATGCAGAACATCTTTCCAGCATTTGTAAGTGGAGTCACATGACCGTAACCTGGAATTAGTTTTTTTTATTGAAAGCCCAGCATATAACCACACTCCGCCTGATGTTAAGCTAGAGTGCGGTCTATAAGCAACAGACAACTATGCCGGCTTGATGAGACGAACGAGCCTTGTCTAAATTAACAGGGTACACTCCTCTCGTTATCCCGGCTACTTCCCCAGGACGGCATACTGGGCTAATGCCATCATCAGTCTGCCTACCACTCTTTGTGTGCCTATATTATTATACTATAGGCATTGAGTTAGGATTAAGTTTGAAATACAGATAGGTATACTGCTGTTAAATGTGCTGGAACTTACCGACAGTAGTAATGACTGTGCTGGAGAAGAATAGTGCCTGACTGAAACTCCAATTGGGTCCACCTGTGACGTTACCAGCTGCAGAAACACCACGCCCACTTGCCTGGACAACTTCTGACAAAAATGACTCCAAGTCTTCGTCTGCAAAAAACGACTTGCAATTACTCCCTATTGTGCATAGTTTGTTTGTGTAGATTCTTCATTGTTGTGTTGAATATTTTAGAAACCATTGAGAAAGTGATTTTTTTATTCATTAATATATTTGATTTATTATTATAAAACAAGATCCTCTGATATAATTATTTAGTATATTTTGTAAAATATGTAATTTATTTTTCTGCACGATTTACAACATCACCGCTCACATCTCCCAAAGGTTAGCTGCCAAAAAATGCCTAAAACCATTAAGTTTGCCTTTTGTTATTTTGTTCAATAAAGTATTTATTATTATTATTATTATTATATTTTTAAGTAATTTCAACAAAAAACCCGTAGTAAGTTATTAAATAAGTTCCGATTGTGCTAATAGGATTTGATGAAATAGACCAATTCTTATTGGAATGCGTGATACTGGTATGTGAACTGGATCTTAAACTTCCTGCGATAGAAGACAATTCATTTTAGATGCGTAGTGCAGCGCTTCTCAAACTTTTTTGGCGAAGGAAAAAGCCTTAATATAATTATAAAAAACTGATTTATATGTATTTATGAATAATCAAATTGCAATGTAATATTTAGTTGGAATATTTAGATGTAGCCTTATAATCTCCCTTTGGTAGGTATTTTTTGCAGTATTTTAGCCCTAGGGTTCCGCGGAACACCACTTTGAGAATGGCTGGCGTAATGTATTTTACTTGTATTCCACAATTACTGCTTACCTCAAACTCAAGTATAACAAATAGCTTGTAAATAATAATTATCAAGTAAATAATAAATAATTATGATAAATGCGTTTAATATGTCCGTGTTATTGATAACGAGTAAGCCGGAGGGGGCAGCCAATCGACACACATCGATAACCCTATTTCATAATGAGATGACGTCATCATATTTCTAGCCACTCGTTATTAAATAATTATTCTTATAAGAATTTTTATTTATTTTGTGTTTAAATGTGACAAAACCTCTATAAGTATCTATTAAAGTAATTTTGTTCACCAACTCTCATTACAAACGAAATATTGTTTTTTAACACTAGGTTTACGGGACGCGTCAATTTGACGCATTTTGACTTTTATCAGAGAATTACCAAAAACTGTTTAAATTTTTATTTTATCTCTTTGTATGACTTTTATTCATTGATCGACGGAAATATAAATTGAAGTCTATTTTCTTTAAAAGTGTTGAATTACTGAACTTGTCTATGTGATATATCTATCTCTACGATATGCGTCAAATTGACGCGTTTTAGTAGAATTAGGTATATAGAAAACGTCCGTAAACCTAGTGTTAAATTTAGCGAGCGCAATTATGAAAAAACAATTTTTGAAACGAAAGGTTAAATATCAATTATATATCATATGTTGTTATTCTATTGACGAATACCTCAATGATTCGAAACAGTAAAGGAAATTTAGTTTATTAATTGAAATTGTTTATTATTGTTACCGGGTGTCACATTGACACTAAACTGTACTGACATCTTAATTTTATAATTGTGACATGCAATAAAGATATTTGAATATATAGGGTGGGGCACGGGAACCTCCCACATTTCAAAAGGCTGGTATAAGAATGGTTAGGTACATTCGCACTTAGTGTAGACGGAAATTGTTTTACAGTCGGGAATACTAATAGACAACGATATTGCGATTTTTTCAAATATAACTTACCATATACCTAGCTGCGTTCGATGACACGTAGTATGTCGCTATCGTAGTTAGTACGCATGTGTTGGGGTAAATATAACAATAGTGTAGAAACAAAAGCGATCAGGACACACCCCTTACTAGATACCATTTGACCTGACCCGGCCTCGGAAGGTGGTAGTACAAAACATAAGCGTTAGCGATTAGCGATCGCATTTCCATAGTATGTCTACTTAAAAGTTATTAAATTATGAAAGTGTTTAATTACAATTATACTATTTATATATTACTTAATAATATAGAAAAAATAATACTGAATTAGCGAGTAAGGAGATGGCGGCCTTATTGCTAAGAAGAGATCTCTTCCAGGCAACCGACTTTGAGATGTAGAGCAATGCAGAAGAGAAATAGTGGGAGTTAGAAATAGATACAAATATAGATAAACATGAATTACACACAATACATATCATGTTACATACATACTATATACAATTTAAAAATAAATTGAAAACATATCTAGAATTAAAATGCTTTTATTCAATTGAAGAGTACTTCAATGATTTGTAACAGCAAATGAAACTAAATAATTAATTGAAACTACATAATTATATTACTGTGCCCTGACCGGGTGTCACATTGACACTGAAAAGTATTGACATCTTTATTATTATAATTGTGACATAAAGACATTTGAATTTGTAATTATGTTTTATCTCTTTTCTTTAAATAGCGAGTGAAGGAGACAAGACACTTATATTATTCGTCCGTTACTCAACTGCATATGCAAGCTGAGATTCAGCACTTTAGCTTTTAGACCTTAATGTATCAAGTTTGTATAAAAGTGAAACGTATAGTATTGGGCAATTTTAAAACTAATTTATTATTAGAAAACAATATTAAGGTTAGTTAATGTAAAATTTAATTAGAATTAATAAGCTGAGTCTAGATAACTAAAAATAATACGCTACTCTTAAAAACTGCACGCTATCTGATGTCCGCTAACGCTTATGACTCGTTCTAAAAGTGGCTTGACCTATCTACAGAACGTTAGCACCGATAATGTAATGTGCTTCAATACAATACTATAAACACAAGATAATGATAATATGACACAAATTGACTTTTACTTCATTTACAAAAACGTATTTTTAAAACTATATAATTAATTATTTCCCCAATTAGTAAAAGAAAGTGTTTTGTTTTTCTGAGGTTATATAAACACCAAACACATAAGTTGTGAGTTATTCGACTATGGAATAGAAAAATTATATTTATTTCCTTTTATGTTGTTTATACGTATTGCAATTAGCCGATTTGCTGTTTTTTTTTTACATAGTATGAATATAGTGAAGCGTACAATTTCTTACATCTGACGCCATTTAACTAAAGAAGAAGAAGAAGGTAGATTAGGAAGAACATATATATCAAATGAGAAGAATGAAAAAAAAGAAATCTTTTGTTTTCCTTAACATGCCTTACGACATATAGTATTACCGAGTCACTAAAAATATACATTGTATCTTTTAGTCGCAATTCTTTTTAAATTTATTAATTCACTTGTTTTAAAATATCTAATAGGTAGATATCATTGTGTTATTTTCTGCTATCCACGTGGTAAATAGAATAAATGTCAAAGGCAAATCGTTGCATTTTTAGTACAATTAATTAATTATTTTTTTGATCAACAATAGCTAACAAATATGATTGAATACAGCTAATATTAATCAAAAAAGTTTTATCTTTCTATAGTCAATAGTTGCAAATAACAATTGTTAAGTTAATTATAGAAAATAACTATCCTAGAACATGATTATTCTTCGAAAGTTAAGCAAAGTTGGTGAAGAATGAAACTCGTTAATTATACAATAATTTCAGTTTTACTGGCTGAATATAAATTATGCATGAGCTTAAGAAAAGAAAATATATCTAATTTAACGAGAAAACAAACTTTGGCATGTGAAAAAAGAATATTTAAATATTTATTGCAAAATTTATTATTGCAAATAGTAAGAAACTAATTTTGATACTTTCAACGTATATTAAACTTAAATAAATCTATTACCCGTGCAATTTTAAAGAAAAAAAAACCACTTTCTTACTATTTGAAAATGGAATAGTTTCTGAGATAGTGATGTGATAAATCTTATCAAGTCTTCTTATCGATATTAATTAGAACAAGGATACGTAATAGTATAATATATCGATAACACAATCGTGACAGTTTATTACTATAATACTTTAATCTTTATTTTAACCTTTAGTTTTAATTACTTTTATTTTTGATGGAATAGGAATAAAAAAAACCAGCCTTACCAACAACATTCGGATATTTAATTAAGAAATCTCGTTTTGCTCTAATCACGTCCAATCTGATTTGATTCTCAATAGGTGCCTCCAATGCGGAAAACACGAGCGCTCCAGTTACCAAGTAAATAATATAAAACAGCACATAACCAAACAAAAGATATGAGCATCGTGCTTTCCCAAACCATTTAGAAGTTGCAATCAAAGGTACAAACGGAGGATGCTCTTCTTCATACAAAATTTCACTTTCTAATATCATCTTTTTAGGAATAGGATACAACGGGCTGTGAATTATCATATCATCGTCGCTTCTACTCGAACACATGCTTCCATAAGATTGGACCCTCTGGTATTTGGGTTTCTCCATTTTATCGATATCGATAAGTCAAACTTGTCAACACAACACTAGTAGTTCCAATTACTTTTTAAGCACACGTTCTCTTTTTAAATCTCAGAACACAAACCGGCGAGGTCGGATTGTGTTAACCTTTTTGGTCAACTGTATTTGAAGTATCTCTTGGGATGATTTGGTTCCACGAATAACGCTACCGAAGTCACTTTCGTATCACATCGCGAACTTTGTTGTTTAAAAAAGATCATTTTGATACATTTTCTGATTGAAATATTTTAAATCAAGAATTATTTTAAAGAAACGTGCGCACGCGAGGACGGTAAGCGGGAGAATGAATTCAGCTGTCATTGGTACATTTAAATAACACTTTCTTATCTACCCTCTTTAATGAGGACTAATTTTAATGATACCAGGTAAAAGAAAATAAATATCTTAAAGATAATTAAAACGAAATATGTATTGTTTACATAATTTTGTTGCTAATCACGTTTATTTTTAATGAGATACTTTTTTATACTGTTTGTTTCATTAATTATATATTATTTACGAAAAAATACTGATAGTATTTTATTTTATTTTGTTTACAGCTTTTAATTAATATTTTTATATTTTTGTTTATCGTATGATTTTGTGTACCTACCACGTTCGTTTTAAATCCGGTCTCGGATTGGTACCAATTCAATGTGAAGAATCTACTTTGTTTTAAAATTATTTTTAGTGTAGATATTTAAACAAATATCTGTTTAAAAAGATAGTTGCGTCTATATAAAGGTCTAAGGTTGAATCCAGACAAATATTTATTGTTATAATTATTATTATTGTTTTGGATCTTAAAAATACAGATTATTTAAAGTTATATTATTGCTGTTGATATATCCCCGAGTTTCTTAACAGTCATTAAGGAATATATTAGTGCTAAATTTACCCCAAATATAGGGTAAAATAATTTCATGGGAATGTTTATAAATTCGTTATCTTTTAGTAAACTTAGCACGTTTATACATTAGTATTATTATGATAAATACATATTATTATTTATTGTTGAAGATAATGACCGGTAGTTACTGTTAGAAGAAATATTGTATGTATTCTATTAGGTTATATAAAATGAAATTATTATTATTATAATTGGTTGTCGAAGCGAAGCCGAAGCGACCACACGTATCCTGATGATGCCACGTGAAGTGGCGAAACGCGTCGAAACAAGTTATTGAATGTTGTAGCGGGAATTATAAGCAAAATAATTTTAAATAATTTCTTCGTTATTATTATACTTACTGTTATTATTTGATTTTAAAATGAATGTTTTTTTTGTCAATTAGAGTAATTAATATTTTGAAAATAAATAAGTACTATTTTTAATTTACTTAAGCAAAAATATTTTTTAAATAATTGATGTGAAGTGAATAAAGGTACAAGTAAAAAAAATTACGTTTGTAAAATTCTAAAAATCTAGGGGGAGGGCAAATCGGACAAACCCAGGGCACGAAATTGAGGGCAATTAGCAGCTACTAAAAAGTATTAGCGTGAGAAGCATTTTAAAACTCTCAGATTGAAATAAACATTTATAATAATAACATATTTTTAAACAATTTATTTTTACCCTAAATAGCTAAGTTGAGCCTTACTGGACCATAAATCTGATCTGATAAAAAAGCTTGGACATAATCTATGTCATTTTATATTTACCCTTAGGTAGGAAGACAATGCCCCTATACAGCAGCTATTCTTTTACATCATAGTAGATTTATTATATATTATTATGACATTAGTATGTAAGTGGACAATGCTAGTATACAGCAGCAAAATCAAATTGATAATTATTAAATTAATAAATTTATTTCATTTATATTTGTATTGACGAGTAAAAGCGCTCTATTGGAGCCCAATTACTAAAAATAAATAAAAAATAAAAACTGTGCAAAATGTTTTACTTTTTACTTACACGTGAGCGAGGGATGATTTTCCAGAAACTTCATCTTGAGTTTAGCTAAATTATTAACTCTTATAAGATCTGCTGGACTTTCCAAATGAAGGAATAGTGCTGCACCTGTAATAGAAATGTAATTTAAAAGCAAAATTTAAAATCAATGTTAAAACTACTGTCAGGTATCATAACATGGTAATGTCTAAAATCGCAATTTTACAGGAGAGCGATTTAACACTAGAACTACCAGCTGGTCAATATGACCGGATGACCTGTGCTTGCAAAGTACTAAATAATAATTGTAGAAAAAGTCTTGTGAAGAATTATTTGAAACCGGTCATATTGACCGATTGGTAGTTATAGTGTTAAAATTGTTATTGTACAAAGTTTGTTTATATACATTCTTCGTTGTTGTATTGAGTATCACAAAAACTATTGAAAAAAATATAATTTATTTTTATTTATCAGATGGAGAATTGTATTTTAAAGCTACTTAAACAAAAAAAAAAAACTAATAAATAAAAAAAAATAAGTTCAAATGTATGTTATAAAATCAATAATCCACGTGGTTGATACTTTACTAAAGAATTTCTACCCTACATATATTGACATAATAGAGATATTCTATATATATATATATATAACCTATACCAATTTAACTTTTTTATATCATCTTTATCACCATCTGAACATAAAGCACCTATTTATTGGTGACCACCGGCATCCAGTAGTTTCCTTTAGCCGAGTCCAAATTTCTTACTTACCCGCAATTAGATATACGACCAAAGCTGCTATAAGGCATATTAGAGGTACGTGCGGCAAGTAAAGCAGCCTTCTGAAGAATATCATTTTGATTTAGTATCTGTGAACAATTAAAGACACACGTAAGCAAAATCCATTGACTATTCTTATCAGATTGTCTATTTATAGGGTATGCTATGTGATTAGTTAATTCAAGTTTCGAATATGAAACAGTCATTGTTTATTAAATTAAAAGTAAAAAGTACTTTTTCGATAAAACTTAACGTTTTCGAGAAAAATCCAAAAAACCTAAAATTTTGACCTTTGACCCCGAATAACTGTTGACGCACACATGGGATCGATGGGGACTTTTGGCACATTATTTGTAATGGTAAACCCAAGGTCTCTACAAAAATTTGGCTCTGTCGGAATTATTACTATTTGATCACTATTTTTATGTCTAAATTGACCGGACTAGCGAGGCCCTTTGTCTTTCGTGAAAAGTATGTGTGCGAAAGTAGATCTGGTTTTTTGGTTTAGGTATTTGTCATATTTGATGAGAAATGTACAAATAAATAAAATTTGAGTTTTAAAATATGTGACAGTTTTAAAAAAGAAACTTTTAAAAACGAGGCCCCTGCAAGAGCGAGGCCCCGGGCGATTGCCCGTTCGCCACCCCCTAAGGCCGCCACTGTACAAAGTTTCATGATGATCGGTTAATTAGTTGTTGCGTGAAAACGTAACAAACAAACTCACATTCACATTTATAACATTAGTAGGTATTTCACTAGTGAGGAACAGACTAATGTTTTTCTTTAGCAATGCTTTGTTATAACTAAATTGTGTGTATTGGAATTAATTAATTAAAATATGTCCATCAGTAACTTTAAACATCACTAAAATAAAGTCCTAAGTTTTAGTAGTTCGTACAATAACTTGATTATTAATTGTATTTTCCTTGAGTAGAAAATAGGTCGCTCGTTACAAAGTTATGTGGGTACCTACACATTTCTCTTTTGTAAAACCAAATCCTCCATTTTCCCTGCGCAGTTAGCTATTAAACGTGTGTATTAGGCTGCATTGAGATTTTAAAGAGCTATCTAAACTCCGAATTATTTAAATTATAGAACAGTAATACCCCGCTTTACGCGACCCCGTAATGCGCGGTTTCACGATAACGCGAAATTCAAATTTATTATTAAATTACGCGAAAGAGTGCGTATAAACATAATGTAGTCATTCAACTTCTCTATGGTCGCGGGAATTTCAGTTAACGCGATTTTTTCCGTAAATTATACCTCGCGTAAAGCGGGGCATTACTGTAATATAGAAGGCAGTAATGGAAATCTTTAGTGATAGACTATTATAATTACACACGGTTATTAATTATTAATACAATCATTTATAAATATAATAATTTTAAAAAAAACAGTTGAATAAATAAATAATTCAATTTATATAAACTCGTTGACTCTTACATCCAGCCTTCAGTCACAAAGGGGCAGCAATCAATTTTAGGCGCTCGTTGACAAGTAATTAATATTGAAAATCGTGAAATATAATTGAAGGCTTTACCGCAGATGTAAGCTATTAGAAAAACGAAATTAGAGTTGTTGAATTACTGGATCTTATAAAACACGTTAGATGAATATCTTATAGATAATAAAGATTGGATTTAACCAATATCATTTTATGCAGCTATTCTTCTATGTCATAGTAGATTTATTATATATTATTATGACATTAGTATGTAAGTGGACAATATCAGTATACAGCAGCTAAATCAAATTGACAATAATTTATTTAATTTATATTTACGTTTATTTTGACTTTGGATACTAATTATTAAAAGTAAATAAATAATGAAACAAAAGAATAATAGAAAATATCACATTTATAATTGTTTGGTTCGAACTGGGAACCGAACTCTAGACCCGAGACATAATGTTGTTATCTATAGACGAATATTAATTGTAATTTGTAGTAAAAACATTTGGTGGGATGCCAATTGATATTTTAATTGATCGCTCATAGTCTAAACCAGTGTTTCCCAACCTTTTTTGTGTCATGCCTCACCTTAGCCTTTCTAAAATTCTTATGTCCCTTATGTAACCAAACACCCAGTTGATATTTTAGTCTCGTCAAGCGAAATTATACCTAATAATTATTTATTGCAATTATTAAAGGGTTTGCTTTTTTAGTTAAATTTGGCACCGGAATCTAGCATAGCATTAAAATGCCCCAAACGAAGGGGTTAAACTCATGTCGAGTCCATTTTCGAATTGCCCCCCTTAACAATCAAATTTGCCCCCTATAAATTCTATTTTTTAATTATCTAAAGTTCTTAATTCTTTTATTTTAAAATTTATTTTTTGTATTAATAGTAGATTTGTTTTTAAACATAGTTTTTCAATTAGTTACATTAATCTAGTCATATCACAACATCATAAATAAGCTGGCAACATTTAAGAAAAAATATTTGGAGCTGTCAAATTAAAAAAAAACATTTTATTTTATGTCTTTGTTTATTATTTATTATAATAAGCTATCAAACATAATTTTATGAGGGTAGTAAAAAAATATTTATTTTAATTTAAACGATAAGTTTATGACCATTTTCACACCATAATTCTGTAGAACACGCGATTATATTATTAGCAGAAAATGTTTCGGAAATTGTAAATGTTACTTTAAGTGGACGTAATAAAAAAGCTAAGCAAGAATTGTACCAACTATACTAACATTATATTGTACAGGCTATGATTGACGAGTTTCTTGTGATTACTTTTTGTCATATGCCTTTCCGAAATCTCGTAGATTCTGACCATGTGCAAGAGCCTGAAGAGGTTTTTGATTTATGAATGAAATGAATGAATGAATGAATGAATTCTGAAAAGACTAAATGATGTATAATGAAAAACAAAACCAATTACTCACGGTTCTTACTACAATGTAAACAAGCTTAAGTAGGTATATCAATTAATAGGATTACCTGCAGATATTATTCAGCTGTTTTAAAAGGCTATGCTGTTTATTAAAACCTTAATGCAATGTTCAGGCTTACGTCTTGCCGTGATATAGGCTGCGAACTTTTCGAAAAATTATCGAAAATAAATGCAATAGTAAACTGTAGAAAGCTATTTAATTAATTTTTTATTCATGTTGATAATTCTTTTATATGTTATTGTGTAGTCGCTCGTATTATTAAATATTTACTTGGCAATTCCGAGCAGATTATGTAGATGTCGACATGTTCCCTAAGGCTTTACGCGACTTAGCAAGTGATCTAATGTTCTCCTAGGTCGTTATCATAAGGTCAATGTCAACCTGAAAACTTATTGTGAAAAGTTAAGCTTTAACTACATATAAAAGTTTACCAAAGTAAATCTATATATGGTTTTTGATGTGAAACATCTATTGGCGCGGGTATAAACCGGATCGTTGGCGTGGCGACGCTTGCCGTGGCGACGGGTCGCCACGCTATACTAAAGTATATATACAGTCTATATATAGTAGAGTGTACAGTGTGGCGACGTTTGCCGTGGCGACGAGTTTATTTTATCGAGTTATTTCTGAAATCTATATCACTTAAGAAGTTTTTGAAATTTTAATTTTTGTATTTAATATAAATAAATGTTTCTTAAATAAATAGTCATCATTTTCTGTAAAAAAAATCATCTTGTCATTTCATTTCATTCATCTGCCAGGCGTTCCGTGACCGCTCACATTTTTTTAGACAGTACAAGATTATTAAGATATAGGGTGGTATATTTTTATATTTAAACCGAAAAACCCAAAATCGAGATCAAAATTAATTTAAGAATCATTACTGCACAAAAAAGTATTGTTTTCTTTTAATCTACCTGTTAATTTCGTAGCCATAGAAGGTATAATTAAAGTTGCTAATTTAGGTTCTATCTAAATTTGAAGTTAATCTAAATTTAACCGCTAAGTATGAAATTTATGTTCCCACATTAATTATCACGTGTCGATTAAGTTTTCATAGGTTGTAGCGTCATTTACGTGTTTGCATAGGTTGTCAATGTAACCTTTACCAAATCCCTCGGCTTAGAGATTTATTATTAGATAATATAGTAAACGATCAATTTTATTGGTCGTTAATACTAATGAAATTCGATGGTCGTTATCCTATCGATGTTCAAATAAAGAATTTAATATATATATATTTATTTATTATTTAAGAATAATACATAATATGGTTTTCGATGGTCCCACACTAGGCATTGCCTGTCACATGGGACCCATCACTTAAAAAAACTTTTAAATATTAACCTTACAACTAAAACTATTTATTTAATTTTGTAATGTCTTCATAAGAATTTTAATAATTTGAATAAACCTTTACTTGGTTGTTAGGGCCTAGTATGGCATCAGGGTCTCATGAACTGCTCTGTGTCTCCGTAACTCCAGGCTAGAAGAAGCCCAGCAACTTTTGCTTTCATCCATCTGGTTGAGTTACTATTTGTGTCCAGAACTTTTACCAATTTATTATACAAAAAGGGTCCAAGAAAACTGTCGAACCGAAAAAACACATAATGGGTTTGAGTGCCTTGTGATGGTGTTGTCAGTATTCTACGTACGATATGTTTATTTATAGTTATTGTTATCTCAATTAAGTGAATTTTTTTTAAATTCTTTTTGAGTCAATAAATGTCTTAAACCTTTAAATGCTGAATTAACTTTGATAAATCAATATTTCATATATAATAAATCTGGCGTTGTATAGACCCTTGAAACTCTTTCAGAAAGACGAGAAGAAATCACAATAAACACGCCAATCACAGCCTGTACAGTATGTTAGTATAGATACACTTTTAAAATGTAATACAATTAATGCAAATAAAGCTAGTATCTAAGTATATAAGAACACCAACACACACACAATCATCTCAGTCACACTAGATTGTCACCAAAATAGTCATTTATCTTATAATAAGCCTTTTTTATATACTCGTATTTATTTAATAATCTATTTATGTAATTTTTGAAGTGAAAACTTCTTTAGGCGCGTTGAGCGTTTTGGTAGAGGGTAAAATCCTCGGTTCGCGTCACCGACATGCTAATGATAATAGTATATCTATAGCTATGGAGAGCCAGACTAGCGCACGCGCAGTAGCCTGTGTACACATATACACTAATACATCGACTATTTCTGACTGTATTATATGCGCGTTGGACGCTTTTTGGATAAGTATAATTTTGTGAGTTCACGTCACCAATACGTTATAGTAGCAGTACATCTGTAATTGTAAATGTGACGCGTTGTACATTAAGTATTAGAGTGTGGTTATCTACATAAGTAAAGTTAAATTGACCACGTGGGAAGTTCAACTTGTGTGTACTGGATTTTGTTTATTTAAGTGAATTTTTAATTTGACTATTATTGTAATTATTTAATTGAAGGATTACTGTTTATTTATTGACTTTAAATTCATTGACTTCAGTATAAAAGTGAGTATGAAACATATTAATATTTTTATACAGATAAATGAATAATGAAAACAACGAATATATTTTTAAAAAAATTCATATAATTTTTGCATATAGTTTCAATTACTCTTAACTTAATAGTTTCGTTTTCACTTCTATCGGCAGTCCCACGACTGTTTATGTTTTTTTTTACAATAAAAGCCTAGTAATAATTAACGCCGTTAGATGGCGCTAGCAAAAATTGCATATTATTACGAGTAATAATAATAAACTTTCACTTCCGTTCTAACATTATTTAAATCACAGTCTTAATCCAAAGGCTGTGGTTTAATATTCAGTTCAATTTGTCGATATTAACATAAAGAAATGAAGATCTTTCATTTTACGTTCTATGAATTTTAGATTAGAGTCAGATGGGTTCTTGGTTTGAAGTAAAGCTGCTATTCATTATAAGGAAAAAGAAAGATATTAACATCTATATATATAAAACTCAAAGGTTAGTGATCTATCAACGCACAGTCCAAACCACTGGACGAATCGGGCTGAAATTTGGCATGCAGGTAGATGTTATGACGTAGGCATCCGCTAAGAAAGGATTTTGATCAATTCTACCCCCAAGGGGATAAAATAGGGGATGAAAGTTTGTATAAATCTTATTAGATTTTCGACTCATTGAACTGAAATTAAAGATTGGAGCTACTATGATGAAGACGTTTTTAAGCACGCTAAACAAAAATAAAGCCGCTAAAACTATGCCTAATTAATAATAATACTTTTTAACGGGAGCGAAGCCGCGGGCAACAGCTAGTTTAGGTATAATTTACATCAGTTTTTTTATACTCCGCTTAATTTACATGCGATCCAAGAGCGAGAGATTATAAACGCACACGCTATGCCGGCCTAAAAAAACCCTCCTCTTGATATACTCTTGGTTTCTTCACATATGTTACGATTTAATTATTTATGTATTATTTTGATTTTTTTATTATTATTTTATTTTTCTCATCATCCCAAAGGTTAACTGGCAGAAATACCTTGAGACATTTTATTATTATTATTGTTTATTGTGTATACAATAATGGCAGCCTTAAAGGGGTGTTAGGTATTTTAAAGGGGTGAAAATTGCCTGTGGTGACAAGCGGGCGCGGTCGAGACGGGTCATGAATAAGGGATGCCTCGTCCCATAAAGTATGTCGTTTAATTTTCA
The DNA here is from genome assembly GCA_028551675.1 of Tineola bisselliella. Lineage (NCBI taxonomy): Eukaryota > Metazoa > Arthropoda > Insecta > Lepidoptera > Tineidae > Tineola > Tineola bisselliella. Next base: position 35,093 of record JAPWLS010001607.1, read on the forward strand.
ATTAGTGATTTTATATGACCTATTACTGCCTTAATTATGCGTGATATAATATATAAATATAATATGTGTATTAATGAAAATAAAGCGCGACATGTTACCTTACTCCTGAAACCATACAGATAGCAATCGTATCACGAATTTTAGTCTCGCTTTCGAACCGAATTCGCTTCAAGCGATTTGTATGGAAATTTGAGCAGCGCCACCGCGTGCGGATTTGGAACTACAATATTTTAGATACTTTTTGTTAATTTTCGAACGTCTCGATCTTTCGTTCATTTGATAGATTGCTGGTGCTCGTTAGTCGTTAGTAAAAATTCATGATCCCGATTGCTAACGGAACCGTTTTACTTGTGACAGCTCGATTCGAAAACCAGACTAAATTCGTGATGAGCCCACAGAATGCTAAAATAACATTACTACTATATTAATTAATGTAACTAAATATTTTTACTATATCAAGTTTTATGACGATTACTGCTTTTTCTGACTGATAAATACTCTTCTCGCGACGACTACAGTGGTTGTAATGATCTTGAAATGTAAGACCAAAATAAATTCTATCATTAAGCTACAAAACACTTTAAATAACTTATAGGTATATCGAATTTGTTTATAAATAAAACAGTAACAACTATTTTCATTGTCAAGAAGGAACATATTGATTAATTTTGAAAACAGAACTTGTATAATGTAGTCTATAATAACTAATAATATAAATGGATGTGATAATGTATGTGTGTGTGTGTTTGTTTAGCATGTAGGAGTATTTACTGACGTGCTGATGCGATGTTAGCAAATGGGAAGATCTAGGCAATCGATGCAGCATGCAATGACGTCAAACGTAGGGGCATCAACCCCAGAGGTAGAGCGGTGGTATCCGATACTGATCTATAAACCTATATTTGAAACTTCACTGAAAACAATTGAATTAGAACATATGTTTTAAAAAACAATTTAAAAAAAAGAAAAACAAAAGTAAATCTGTTTTACACATTACAAAGAATACAGAAGAATTATATTATAGAATAAATATTAAATACAATAGAAGAATTGCCGGTTTATGAAGTTTAATGATGTTTCATATTTCAACGACGCCTGCCTTTTATGGCAATTTTAAAAACAACCTTGGGTTACATTATTGTAGTTTTGGTAAGGGTCCTTATTTTTTCTGTAATTTATATAGCCTATATTGACCAGTGATAATGTAGCATTCAAATGGTGAAAGAATTTTTGAAATCGGTCCAGTAGTTTTTGGTCGTTACAAACATACAAAAACACAAATATTTCCTCTTTATAATATTAGTATAGATTATTTTAAAACTATTTATCTGTCTAACTGTCACAGCGGAGGTGACCTACTAACATTTTACTGTTGTACCTTTGGCGAATTGTACTTTTATTCCGGACCATTAAAATTTCAAAAATAAATATAGGTACTTTAATATTTCAAACAAATTCCTTTTCTTTCTAAGAAATATTGTAGACGTGGCTATAATCTTCTTTTATCCATAAATAAGACCTTGTTCCTCAGATATTAGCTGTCAGCCGCGTATGTCTACACAATCGGATTTGGATTTCAATTCGAAATCAAGGTCATGTGAAAAAAAAACGAAATGGAAATTTTGGCGGGTATTTTCAATTATTTGTGTTTTGTGTGTTTGACGTTAAACGTGAATTTTATTAATATTTTGGAAACGCGTGATATTGCAATAATTCGTAGTAGAAAATCAATCTGAAACTAGATAACGACTTCTGGAATAAATATTTTAAGAGAACGAGAACATTAATTTATTTCGTTGGCAAATATAAAATGAAATATAAATAAAAATAATCTACTTAAATCTGTATTTGTGTATCTTCCTCGGAATTGAATGAATTGGGCCCGAGGGAGCAAACTCGCCTTAGAAGGGACGGATCGATTCCTCAGAAACCCAAGTTCAAGGTCGTCCTAATGAGATCCGAACGCTCGTGAGTGGAAAAATCAGTAGTAATTTAGTAAATGAAAAAGTTTGTTTTCGTATTGAATTAAGGTGGGAACAATACATAATTTATTGTTTTCTATAATAATAATAATTTTTTTTTTATGTCGATAGTTTTAGTAGGCTTATTCAAATATATAAAGTACTATTAACTTGATAAGATGTACAAAATCACAATTTTACAGAATAGCGATTTAAATTTTTTTTTGAATTTATTTACTTTTAGTAAATAGGCTCCAATAGAGCGCTTTTACTCGTCAATACAAATACAAATATAAATATCAATTTAATAATTATCAATTTGATTTAGCTGCTGTATACTGGCATTGTCCACTTACATACTAATGTCATATATAATAAATCTACTATGACGTAGAAGAATAGCTGCTGTATAGGGGCATTGTCATCCTCAAATAACATTGCGCATAGTTTGTTTGTGTAGATTCTTCGTTGTTGTATTAAGGATCTCAGAAACTATTGAGATTTTTTTTAGGAGAGGGCGAATTATATTTTAAGCTATTTCAACTAAACACTATGTTAATAGGATAGGACCAGGCTATTTATAAACTAAATTATTCAATAAGATTATGTACAAAACATGTTACGGCAAGTTACAGTTAAATTATATTGAGTACATTTTTTCGAATATTTTATGGAACTTTTATTCCTTATTTTTATTTATAGAGAAAAAAAACTTGACTTTTTTATACACAAAAGGAAAAATATTGTATTCCCTTTTGTACTTATTTTTTTCTAAAAGACCACAAACGATATTTTATTATCAAAGAGTAAAGAGAACAAAAAAACAACAACTCGGCATTCAATTTATTTCGCTTCGATATTTGCATAAAAGGAGAACCATTTTAATTGAATTATTTGATACTGAAAATAGATACTGGGAGATTGCAGAATTCAATATCACAGTACGAACTCTATTAAAAACCACGACAAATATTTAAAAAAGGAAGTACCTACACTGTTTATAAATATATTAATCTTTTGTAATAAATAACGTTGTGAAATGCTAATATCTTAAACCGGCATGGGGGGAGGACTATGACCTAAATTTATACGCTAGCTTGCTTAACACAAAATATGCTGTGATTATCATAAAAACTAAATTATGTATTCAGTAATATTTTGTTGGGCGCTATTCAATTGTTATTTTCATTAATTATTAAAACTAACACTGTCTTCAAATATTTTCAGCTGCCCTATCCTGTAATTAAAATTTCATTCGGTTTGTAATATAGGCGGTCCTTTTTATAATATATTGTATTGAAGTTGTTTTGTAGGCTTTTTTTGTTATATGGAGGCTAAATAAATAAAAAGTATATAAAGTATAAATAGGATAGGGGATGAATAATAAGAAAAATTGATACCATTAAACAACCTACGCTCAATTAATAAATCGTTTGGTTAGGGGTAGTTTGCCAGTAATAAATAAAGATTTTCAATTCAACATTTCGGACGTACGATCGATACAGGGGTAACTGAGGCACGGAGGGGTCGAGGGTGTAATGACGTCAGCAAGAACGAGGCTATTCTTGTCGTGTTTGTGTTCAAATTTTATTGTTGAATGACGGTTTAGTATAAATTCTAAAAAATCTTAAAACGATAGAAATATATGTGTTTTATTATTATTATTATTAATTGTAGCTTTAACTTTACTAGTTTTATGTTTTAAAAAAAATCTTTTAGTAAATGGGCTCCAATAAAGCGCTGTTACTCGTTAAAATTATATAAATATAAATGAAATAAATTATCACAAACAATTTAAATTAGCTGCTGTATACTACTAGTATTGCCCACTTATATACTAATAAAAAAAATACTATATCGTAGAAGAATAGCATTGTCATCAAGATGTCCTATCCCATAATTGAAATTTCATTTAATTTATAATAATAGCGACTGTTTATTACATACTAGTAAAAGCTACCCGCGGCTTCGCTCGCATTTAAGTCATTAAATAAGTATCAGAGATCATTTCAATAGAAATGAATCAATATGATTCCAAACAGCTGAAACTATAGTAAAAAATATATATATTTTTTTAATAAGCATCCATAATAATAAGTATCCTATGTTACTTTTAGTACCCCCAAAAATATGTATACATAGTTTGATGATGATCGGTTAAGTAGTTGTTGCGTGAAAACGTAACAAACAAACTCACATTAAGATTTATAATATTAGTAATCGTAAACAATCAAAGGCAATAAATTTCAGTAAAGGGTAGATTTAGTTAGGTACATAAAAATATGTTATATTGTATATTTAAGCAGAATAAGGCCTTTATTTTCAGAATTCGAGCCATTTATTGAGCACCTTCTAATTATAGACCCATTAAAGTTTCTGTTTTTGAACGCTCTTTTTTTATGAAAATTAATGGCCTTTGTTAGGGAAAATGTCAGATGTGCTTTTGGAAAGTGCTTATGAAAATGTTACAGTGTGACTGTGCAGTACCTTCTACAGTAAATCAATTAAAGTACATCATTTTAAAAAAATACAAATAATATTATAAAACAAATTATTTAAATAAATTTAAAATATTAGATACATTCCTATCGTATTTTAATATCCGAAAAATATGCTATAAAATATCTCGAAAAGATTTTCTTGCAGCAAAATCCGTGTATTGTAGAAGTTAGCAATACTCGACTACGAAGTGCTACGATGCATAGGAAATGTGCTACGATATTACTACGACAAATTCGTAGTCGCTTATTTGAAAATTTTGTTCATAAGATATAATACAGGTAAATAATTATAAACAAAAAGAAACCACAAAACTTCTTAATTATTTTTGCAAGGACCACAGCCACAAACAAGAGTACAAAAACAAAGTTCTAATTAACTGCTATCTCAATTTGTCAAAGTAAATAACAAATAACATTGAGGTTAAACCAAGAGCAATATGGCGTCTGACGTCACTTTCATTTGTTTTTTTTATCATTAAAACTGAAACATAGTATTCCGTTTATATTAAATCAATTGTATATACTTGTATTTATGTATAACTAGCTTTTACCCGCGGCTTCGCTCGCATTTAAGTCATTAAATAAGTATCACAGATCATTTCAATAGAAATGAATCAATATGATTCCAAACAGCTGAACCTATAGTCAGTTGGAAACTATAGTAAAAAGTAATAATTATTTTTTAATAAAAAGTATCCTATGTTACTTCTAGTACCTCCAAAAATATGTGTACAAAGTTTCATGATGATCGGTTAAGTAGTAGATGCGTGAAAACGTAACAAACAAACTCACATTCACATCTATATATATAAAAGGAAGTTGTGTTAGTTACACTAATTATAACTCGAGAACGGCCGAACCGATTTGGCTGAAAATTGGTGGGGAGGTAGCTTAGGGTCGGGGGAAGGCTTTAGGATACTTTTTATCCCGTTGGATATAAAGGAAAATCGTGTTAGTGGCACTATTTATAACTCAAGAACGGCTGAACCGATTTGGATGAAAATTGGTGAGGAGGTAGCTTAGAACCAGGAAACGGAGATAGGATACTTTTTATCCCGTTCGACCGCGTTCCCGTGTGGCGTGACATAAAACGTCAAAGGGAATAAAAATTGTTACATAATTAAAATACAATTGTCACTTATGTCATTGTGGTTGAAAATAAACAGCTTTTCATGTTAAAACTGCATCTATATTTTATTCATAATGCAAATAACGATGTCTATCGGCAAGTATTGTATTGAACAAACATTATGGCAAGAAAACGTACGTACTCTCAGAAAAAGTGTCGAGAAACATGACATCGGGAAGAAGGTGAAACAATCTACAAGTTTTCTTTACAACTACGTAGCCTTGCTGGTTATTGCGAATTTGGGAACACCCTTGGAGACTATCACGATAATTTAGAGGTATGTCCAGCCAGAGGCAAATGCTGTAGGTTATGCGGGAAAAACAACCACTTCTCAAAAGTGTGCATTAGTAGCGGAAAAGCAATGCATAAATAGTTTCGAACGAGACGTTTAGCACGACACAACACGTCTAGCGAATCTAGCAACAATGAAAGCAACCAAACGTATCCAGTGAATAAAAAAGATTCGCCAACTAAGGTAATGATCCAACTAAGTGAAATGTTGTTTGGAAGATAAATGCGCACTACGTTTGATCTTCTTAAGCTAAGCGTTAAGGAAGATCTTGAATGAGTTGGGTTATTCCAGGAACTCAGGCCATCAGTTAAAGAAACTATTCCGCCAGAATATTCGATTGGAGACATGGTCTGGGTTAACAAATCTATAGGGAAAGGCTCTGAACCAGGGATTACATCAAAACGCACCGGGCCTTACTCCTATCAAGTTGAAATGAACAATGGAGTAATCAAACGTAAACACTTTGATCAACTTAGGCGAAGGAAACTAACAATGAGAACAACGATGATTCGTAACGATAACAGTTTGGAAACGAAAAACGATACTGTGAGTAACAACAAGAGGCCGAAGAATTATTCCTATTATAGTCGTGGATCAAAACGAGGTAGGGGTGATGTCAATGATCATGTTTTACCGGACACGATGACTTATCAACCTGGTGCATCAACTCAAATCACACAACAAAGTTTATCAGATGGACACGGAGACAAATCAGCTGGATCTCCTAACGCTCAACAGTAGGATCTTGAACAGCGGAAGCCTCAACCCTCAACATCTGCAGCATTAAACGAGGCACTACGTCGTTCCACACAACGACGTAAACCTCCTGCGCGTTTCAGATATTGAGCTTTCAGGAGGAGTAATGTTACATAATTAATATTCTAGGCTTAAAATACTATTGCCACTTATGTCATTGTGATTGAAAATAAACAGCTTTTCATGTTAAAACTGCATTTATATTTTATTCATAATGCAACAAAAGTCATTATAAAACGTGATATAGCAAAAACGTATCTGAGATGGAATAACAAAACGCAAATGACAGTTAAGTATGGTTGAAAATTTCATAATTATAAATTTTGTCAGAAATTAATAAACCTCAGTAAAAATCCAAAATCTGTTTATTTATTGCTTCTAAGGCGGAACTACGTGCTTCGTAACGTATAAAGTGAAATATAAAAAAATAAAATTGGAACATCAAATTCATGCATCAAACAGCATGAATGACATAAAGTTTCAATTTGACAGCACAATCCGCCATTTATTGAATTAATTTGTTACAAAAAATGTGATAAATGAAGAACCGCTTTACCGATTTTGTGCAAACTTCACATAAACCATCTACTAAATAATCCGAATAAAGCCTAAACATTTGGTTTGGATAGGTGAGCCCGTTCTTGAGTTATAAAATTACAACGAAAAGTGCCATTGATTTTTATATATATAGATTGTCCCCTGACAGGGTGTCCCATTAAATTGAAATAATAAAGACATTTGAATTTAGATAATAAAAACTTAGAGATATTATTATACAAGTTTTTTAATAGAAATCTACGCGATAGTCTGAGTGATATAGGGGACACTATACGTTGCGTGGGACGAAACCAATGGATCATAAATAGATTTAATTAAATTGTATATTTTCATATTAATATTTGTTATAATAATTGTATATTTTTAACACGCTAATATTAGCTTGGGTTGTATGTATGTATGTATGTAACGGAATCTTTGAGCATAATTTTCACCAGTTTCCAGAAGTCTGATTAATTTGAAACTTTGCATACGTATTAAGGATCGATGACAATGCAATAATTTAATAACAGTTTTCCATTATCCTTATTAGGACCGCCAGGATTTATAAATTCTTTCATAGATCCTGCGTAGTGGAGTAAAAGAGATAAAGATAGCGCGCGTGTTTTTTTAGTTTTTAAAACTATTTAATTATTATACATGAAACGCTTTTAAAAAACTGGTGCTTTTGAATCCCATTCACTTTAGTATCTATGGCGAAATATTTATTGTAGCAGATTGTTATAAAAAGAATTTAGGTTTTTGTTTACAATATAAAATTTGACATTAATAGAATTTAATTAATCTAGCGATAATGAACAAACACGGGTGATTCAAGTAATCAAAATAAACGCGATAGTAATCTGTATAATTAATTAACAATAATTAATTATACAGATTAAATCAAGTTTGTATTTTTATATTAGTAAGCTTGTATGAAAAATAAGTTCATGTATCTATGTATGTATGTGTATATGTATCTATGTAAATTATGTTACTGTTTTTTATATATGTTATTTATGTATCCCTTCCTTCACAATTTTTTCTCTTAATAAATATTTATAGGTTGGCTGGTAGAAAATACTACCTAGCATTAAGCCTGCCTGTACTGATGTACTAAGTTTTAAATAAATAAATAAAATTACTATTGCGCTTGTTTTAATTAATTTAATCTAAGGTTTCGACAGCTTTGCAGTCAATGTGGTTGTGGTGGGATTAATATTATATGTTCGTGAATAACCCACGTTATTTATTACGACCACAATGTTAGTGTTTCACTTGTTTCTTTGGGGCTTGTATTCTCTGAAATTACGACTCGACTAAGTTTGAGGGCGCACATTAGAGCCCTTACCCGGGAGTTAAGGGATTTTACAAGATTTAATGACCTCCTAAAATCTAGGGTTTATTTTTAAACTAATTGACTAAGCCAGCGGTTCTCAAACTTTTTTGGCGAAGGAAAAAGCCTTAATATAATTATAAAAAACTGATTTATATGTATTTATGAATAATCAAATTGCAATGTAATATTTAGTTGGAATATTTAGATGTAACCTTATAATCTGCCTTTGGTAGGCATTTTTTGCAGTGTTTTAGCCCTAGGGAACACCACTTTGAGAATGGCTAGACTAAGTTATAAAGATGGTATTCGGTTTGTATTGACGTGATTACTTGCCATTATTATCTCGATGCAAATAGCTGGATTTTTACTATTATAATATATAATTTTAATACCCAGGTCTGAAACCAATATCTTCTATATAGCGTCTCTTAACTTAAGTTGTCGTTAAATAGAAAGAACAAACATATATTTTATTTTACTATTATAATACATATGTATCTATATATATAAAACTCAAAGGTGACTGACTTAGTGATCTATCAACGCACAGCCCAAACCACTGGACGGATCGGGCTGAAACTTGGCATGCAGGTAGACATTATGACGTAGGCATCCGCTAAGAAAGGATTTTGATCAATTCTACCCCTAAGGGGATAAAATAGGGGATGAAAGTTTGTATAAATCTTATTAGATTTTCGACTGATTGAACTGAAATTAAAGATTGGAGTTACTATGATGAAGACGTTTTTACACACGCTAAACAAAAATAAAGCCGCAAAAACTATACCTAATTAATAATAATACTTCTTAACGGGAGCGAAGCCGCGGGCAACAGCTAGTTTACTAATAAAGTATAAAGAACGTACACAGCTACAATTCTTATTAATTTCTGCAACTTACAAATTACTGTTTATTGCTTAGTAAATTAAGTGGTGTTAAATATAGTTTAAAATGTATCTAATTTTTTAAAATAATAATATCATTTTTTTTTAAATATAATACTAATTGTAAATATAACGAATAAATATTTATTTAAGTAATACCTGGAACGGCAGCCATAGAAGGCGAGAAATGTTATTTCAATGAGTAAAGCTTGTAAAAACATTCTTTGATCTTCACGATTAAGCTAGAAGCACGTACATTGAATCTTTGTGCTTGCATAATAATTTTACGTTATTAAATGACGTAATCTATTTGGAATAAATTACTATATATCTGGAGTAGGGTACATCAGCTAATATAACATAAACTAATCCGTTACAGAGGCAAGTGTGGTACTAAGGTTATACAGGATGAGGCACGGGAACCTCCCATATTTCAAAAGGCTGGTGTAAGAAAACTATATGATATATATATTTTTTTAAATGCCGGCAGTTATAGACTTAACAAACACACCAACCAGAGAAGTGAAAGCAAAAGTTGCTGGACTTCTTCCAGCCTGGAGTTATAGGGACACAAAGCAGTCCATGAAATCCAGATGCTGTATTAGACCCAAAGGATGAATCAAGCAAGATGTTCGACTAGAAACGGTTTGAAAATGTATATAAAGGTAATTTAAAAATTTTGTAATACAGTTAGTTTGTAATAGTAAGTGATGAGTCCCACGTGATAGGCATTGTCTAGTGTGGGACCGTCGGAAATCATATTTGTTATTTTACTTCAATAATAAATAAATAATAAATAAAAGGTTATGTACGTTCATATTTAGTGTAGTTCTTAATAATATTTGTCTTTACAATGTCAATTTGAGCACTTTTATTTCTTATAGTAACATTTTATTTTATTATTAATTTAGATAGGACATATTTTTTTAGGTTTAACATTTTTTTTCCCGTTAATATAAAAAAAATAGAGACGTACAAAGTTAGTACGCGTATTTCTTTATGAAGGTTGACAAAAAAAAATCAAATCGTTTATAATTCAATAACGTCTACGCGAGTGCTACGAATTGTAGCAAATAAACTACGAACGTGCTCTCCTAGTAGAAGGTTTACGACATTTAATTTATTACATACGGGTATTGTTATGTAATATATTATATATAATACATCATAATATTTATGTAATATTACATATTAGGAAAAACTAATTAGAACGGATTGAAAATATAATTATCATAATTCATTGTGACAATAAAAGGCAAAGAAAAAAACAAGAAAGATGACAGTGACAGAATAAATGTCAAAACCTAAGATCTTCTTAAATAAGTATTTTCTAAACCAGCAGTCCAATCTTGAAACCCACCTCTTGGCTACTTAATGCCGTCTTATTGGTTCTAATTGGAATGAAACAAATGAATATACAAGCGTTACCAATATGAATGAAGAACTGTTCTATAACCACATACATATTACATTTTGAGACCCAATAGTTTGGGAACTTCTGATCTAAACTAAAAAAAAGTTTTAGTGTAATAAGCAGTTTTTAAATTGTTTATTATAGAAGTTTTATATTGGATTGTATACTGTATTAAAATTGACTATTCTACGTGGGTTTATCTATATATATAAAACTCAAAGGTGACTGACTTAGTGATCTATCAACGCACAGCCCAAACCACTGGACGGATCGGGCTGAAATTTGGCATGCAGGTAGATGTTATGACGTAGGCATCCGCTAAGAAAGGATTTTGATCAATTCCACCCCTAAGGGGATAAAATCGGGGATGAAAGTTTGTATAAATCTTCTTAGATTTATTTCATTCATTATTACCAGACGTAGTTGCGGGCAACAGCTAGTTTGTCTATAAAATACATAACTGTCTACCTTCAGAAAGTCTTGAAGATATAATTTTATACACACGCATAATTCTACAAAATTACACGTAATAGCTGTTAATATCATAAACCGCTCTGATTATGCGATTCAACACATAATTTATATGCAAATGAAGCGAGAACGCTTTCAGTTGTAAAATTGAAATTAAAATCGAATTACTAATAAAATTCAGATGTTTTACGAACTTTATGACGTTGTTAACTAATTAATCTGTCAAAAGGCTCGAGTTCGATACCCGGTCGAATATTTATTCATTAAAAATATACAATTTTTTCATACTAAATATATGCACCTAAATTACAGGTGTCAAGGCATTATATATATATAGGTATATATACCACCTATCGTATTATAGTAAGTGATATGTGAAACAAAAATTAATTAGAAAAGTAAAAATAATTGTGGAAAGAAAAGCTGCTAAGTTGTACAATGATTTAAAAAATATAATAGCTTTAAATGTTTTGTAATAATGTTGTACTTTTTGCAATATGTTCGAGTGCGTATTTTTATATTTAACGTAATTTATATTTATTTTATATTTAACGTAATATTAAAAAAAAAACAATTGAAAAAACAAAAGAATAACTGACAGCCCGTTTGAGCGCCAAAATTAGGCTTAGACATTGAATTGTCCGAACGTTTATTATTTTATTTATCTATATTACTCAAGCCGGTATAATGAAGGTTGTTTATAGGAATTTCTTTATTGTATTATATATACATATTTATGTATATTATCTGTCTATCCCAGCCATTCTCAAAGTGTGTTCCGCGGAATCTTAGAGCTAAAATACCTACAAAAGGGAGATTATAATACGTTACATTACAAAATGATTATTCATAAATACATATAAATCAGTTTTTTATAATTATATTAAGGCTTTTTCCTTCGCCAAAAAAGTTTGAGAACCGCTGGTCTATCCCATTATATTTTTTTAATTTCTGTTTAAAAAATAATAAAAAGAAACTTACTATACTATTGAAAATAACACGACTCAATCGTCTGTAGTCGCTTTTAAAAATAAGGCCAGATTGCCGAACACCGCGCGCGCGTCCCCAACGAGCGATGGGCCGCGTTTGCGGAGGCCTATGCAGCTCTACGACATTGTTGTGCGCACGACGTAAAAGCCTCTCATAATGTACGACACGCGATTAGATCTTTTGACCGACCCGTTAGGATCCCCACTCCTTAACATCTAAGTTAACGTGCTGTTATTTTTGAATTAATTACTTATAGCATTAATAAAAAATGGTAAATTAAAAAAAACCATTTTCTCAATGGTTTCTGATATAGGTAGGTACCTAATCAACCAACCACCTACCTACCTACTTTTTGGCGAAAGGAAAAGCCTTAATATAATTATAAAAAACTGATTTATATGTATTTATGAATAATCATATTGCAATGTAATATTACGTAATATTTAGTTGGAATATTTAGATGTAACCTTATAATCTCCCTTTGGTACGTATTTTTTGCAATATTTTAGCCTTAGGGTTCCGCGGAACACACTTTGAGAATGGCTGCTATACACAAACAAACTATGCACAATAAGAACTTTAAATCGCTTTGTATTGTTTATATATATTTGTATTTATATTTATAGTAGGTTTTTATAATTTTTTTTTCTTGTTTATTATTATTATTATTAATGTTAGTCTTGATCTAGTCTCGGTCTAAAGGTTAACTGGTAGATTATGCCCATGAGCATTAAGTTCGCCTTTTGTAAAATAAATAAATAGTACATGGCGATATAATCAACTTGAAATCACAAATCGTCACATAACTTGTAAAAGACCTTAAGTATGCTATCATCAATGGAGAAGCAACAGGGAGCATGCGCCACTGAAACCACGGATCCGTCTTCATCAATGAAACGGAATTACGTCACTAGGTTTAGGGTTTTGCCCAACGTCCGGACGTTAGGTTATTTTTGGAACAATTACATGTTAGAACTTTTAATTACTATTATTTAAGTATGTGTACTTAAAGGGCTCACTTTCATATAAAATTTAAACTTTTAAATTGTTAAATTATGAATAAGTCAAAAATCAAAATTAAACAATATTTATTTCGCATAGATAGAGCCTTTACGCATTCTACGAGATTTCAGAAAGGCATATGAGAAGTAATCACAAGTAACTCATCAATCATATACAACAGCCATTCTCAAAGTGGTGTTCCGCGGAACCCTAAGGCTAAAATACTGCAAAAAATGCCTACCAAAGGGAGATTATAAGGTTACATCTAAATATTCCAACTAAATATTACGTAATATTACATTGCAATATGATTATTCATAAATACATATAAATCAGTTTTTTATAATTATATTAAGGCCAAAAAAGTTTGAGAACCGCTGCTGTACAATATAGTGTTAATATTAGCAGTCAGGTATATTTTTGATAAACTTTAAATTAAGCATCTTAAAAAGACTTCAGATATCAATATATAATTATTTTAATTTCATTATACACTAAATAAACATTGTTTTATTATCATACTAGCTTTTACCCGCGGCTTCGCTCGCATTTAAGTCATTAAATAAGTATCAGAGATCATTTCAATAGAAATGAATCAATATGATTCCAAACAGCTGAAACTATAATCAGTTGGAAACTATAGTAAAAAATTTTTTTTTTTTTTTTTAATAAAGCGTATCCTATGTTATGCCGCGTCTCCTGCTCCTATGTTTTCCAAACGTTAGACAAAAACATCGAAACATTGGGGCGTGGCCGTATACATTTTTGTATTCATAGACAATGTTTTTTGTTTTCCGTGGTCGACGGAAAACAAAAACATTGTGTAGGCCACGCCCCAATGTTTGATGTTTTTGTCTAATGTTTGGAAGACAGAGGAGCAGGAGACGTGGCTTTACTTCTAATACCTCCAAAAATATGTGTACAAAGTTTCATGATGATCGGTTAAGTAGTTGTTGTGTGAAAACGTAACAAACAAACTCACATTCACATTTATAATATTAGTAGGGATAATTGATTTAAATATAACAATAAATTGAATTATTCATTCAACCGAATCGTCGCAAATAAAAAATAACTAAACCCAGTACGAACGAAGTTCTTTTGTTTTGATTTATTTAATTTATGGAGGCACAGACATCTTCATTGTTTATCCAATTTAGCTTATTGGCTCAATTTTGTAACTTAATATTGCTTTAGGTAGAAATTGATATCATTCTTTGTTTTTTTGGAGCTTCAATTTATTTTACTAATTTATTTTCTTTATTTACAGCTATATAAAAACATATCTGCAGTCGACAGGTACCCCCTCTGTGTGGGCTTGAGGAAACTAATGTTCATTATGTGGCTAACCTTTAAGCATATTAAATTGCTTGCTTTTTAGTATTTTTGTATGGAATAGTAGCTTAATGATTTTTAGTTTCTATTTTTGGATAGACGTATTGATTCCGAAATAATAATTTATACTTTGTATGTTATCGTTTTTAATCAAAATAGTGGATTTATTATTGTGTTTATATATTAAGTATATATAGTTATATATTCGTAATTCTATTTTAAAGAAATATAATGTCTGTCAATTTCAATATTACATTCGCTACTAAGCCGATGTAATACTCTACCCTAATATAATAATAAAATATAATATGAAATGACATGATGAAATAAAAGTGTAATATAATCAATTTTGATGTGAGTAAGGGAGACAACAATAGGTGTAGAGCTCCCCCTTTGAACGCAATACAATCCAATTGAAAGAGGGTTGTTTCGCGAATCACTTACACGCTTGCGCTGATCGATATTGTGACTTGTACAACTTTACCGTGTATTTTTCTCTTCAAATAGTTGATTTTATGTACATTGCTGGATTAGTTAAGAGATGCTTTTTAATAGTAGTATAAAACTATCAATGTATATTAAATTAATTTTAAGAATGGTGTAAAAAATTAAGCATTTTCCGTTGTTGGTAAGTGTTGACGCGTGCGCCCTGCATCCGTGGTCCAAATCAGAAGTCCTCCACTGTCGCGTATGGAGACACTTTGCTAATAAAATTCGTGTTGTTTTGTGGATAATATACTAAAATTTAAAAGTAAGTTCATGTTATTGTTATTTGTTTTATGTGTAATTTTAGTTTTTGTTGGGTTTAATTAAGTTTTATTGTATAACTAAAGAGTGAAGCGCTGAGAAAATGAAGGTGTTACGAATCGATTTTTAATTTGAATTCAATTATGTTGTTTTTTTTTATCAATTAAATTTCATTTGTTTCTCAGAATGCAGTGCGGACCTCATTGTATGTGGTTGGGACCGCCTCCAGATTCGATCCTGCGTATTCCACCTCCCCCCATCCCAGACCTCTTATCGGGCTCGGATTTAACACCACCGTGCCGCGTCTCCAAATGCCCACCTCATCCGAACTCTGAAGAAAATGCTCTCTTCCCAGGAGTTGAATATCATGAGTTGCCAAGGCATGGTTAGTGTATTTTTTATTTATTTAGGGGCGTGTAGGTGATATTAATAAGTTATTTTTATGTTCTAGAACCAGCCAGCGGTGATGACACATGGTTTTTGGTGTTGATCACCTGCAGCGTTGCGGTTTTGTGTATTGCAGCTCTATTGGCATTATTCTTGCTCAAGTGTAGAGAGTTAGTACTTCTTTTGTTTATTATTATTACGTTACATTTAAAATAAATATTTAATATAAAACATTACAGTGCTCGCGGCGGCTGTAAAAGTGGTACAGGGAAAACCAGCTCTAGTGCCCTGTATGGTGGTGGTGCAGCACTCGACTCCCGCGTGTTATGGGCAGCCCTGACACCACGAGGAACAAGGCATTTCGTAGCCGACACATACCCACACGACGAGACCGAAGACCACCATTATGAATGCGTAGAACCACCCCTGTACAAACTGGGACCTCCAGAAGACTTGGCTATAACCCGCCACTTCACAGTAGACTACGAAGATCCAGCCCCGTTAATTGAAAACTACAACGACGATTATTTCCGTAACATCGATTCTATTCGCCGTGGCAATCGGCCTTTCGTTTCTTCCCCAACCCGGATTGAACGTCCAAACCTTCCGCCATTGAATCTTCAGCCGCGAACTCTCCGTCGCACTTCACACTCCCGCAGAGTGAGTGATGCAAACGATAAAGCGGCTATCTGAACCGAGGGAGGCGCGGTATTTTCCGTCGCCGATTCCACAGAAATAACAGAAGGTTACGACTGGCACAAGGAGTCCAGCAATGTGGATCGACTGGTCTAATCTTACTGTACAAAATACGCGACACTGTTGAAATACATAGGTAATAATAAGTTAAATGATTGTTCATAGACTTATGTGTGTTACTTGCATTCAAACAATGCTACGATGGTGTGAACTTGGTGGGAGAATTTGTATATTTATATATTATTAAAATCGCTTTGTAGTGTGAGCTTATTATAAAACACATTTAATAAAAACAGTGTCGCGTAAACTTTTAAAAGTAGTAAAGAAGTAATCATTTGTATCGATTTGTATCCAATTATCAGTATTTTACAAAGTTTTAGCTTTTTTGTATGTAGAATTTGATATAAAAATATTTATGTGATTCGTTTAGTGCCATAATGTTCTAATTAGGTTATATTATATTTAGTTTTGTTTTAACCAACTTTTCATATTCTAGTCATTTTAGCACTTTAATTGTAATTTAGTATGTCAGCTATAGATAAATAAATAAAAAGTAAACGCTTTGTAACAAAAAGTATTAAATAAAGGTAAAGGAATAGATGATGTTTAGGCAACAGTTATTACATAATAATAAAGTAATTTTATCAAACTAACGAACTACTTAATTTTAAAATGAATACCTAAAACATAAATAGCTCAGCAGTATTCAATTGACTTTTGAATACTATTTAAATCTATTTCGGTGACATCACTAAAGCTGTCAAATAAGTTTAGAAGGGGATCGTGACGCTGAAACAAAAATATCAGTATATATTGCAATAAATATACTATAGTCCAAATATGTGAAAGAAAAACATTATAAAACATATATTTCAATTAGTTTAGCTCGATTTCCTTTGTGTTTAATATACAAAAGGACTTAAAAATGGCTGATGAAGTCATCAAACATTCTGTGCACACTCTTGTGTTTAGATCTTTAAAAAGATCTCACGATATGTTTTTATCTAATCAAAGTTTGTTACCACCAATAGACGAGAAAGCGTAAGTAATGAGAAAGCCGCCAAATCCTCGCTAAGTTACAGCTTCTACAAAAATACAGTTCATAAACATAACCTAAAAATCGGTGTTTTAATTTGTTTTAGTGAAAAGATTATACGCGCAGTAAAGACTCGTGATAGTTTTGGACAAGTAATGGAAGCTGTTGAAAGAGCTCAGGCTGTGAAACATCTAGAATCACTCAAACGACCTGATATACCACATGAATCTGGTAAGAAATCATTACACTTTCTAGAAGTAAAAACAACAAAATTACATATGGTGCAGTCGCGTCCTTACACCATATCTGTAAAGATCTATAATAATATGTGGCGAAATTGATAGAATGTGACGAGAACCTCATACGATTTAAAAATAAAATGAAACCGTATTTAAATAGTTTCAAAATGCTTTTATACAATAGATGCCTAATACTAATACAATTATATTAATAAAGCCTAATACAATTTAAAAATAAATTAAAAACATATTTGATTTTAAAATGCTTTTACTCAATTGACGAGTACTTCAAGGCTTGGCTTTAGTTGAGGACCCCAAAACTGTATGAATAACGAAAAGGTTAGGTTAGAGTTATAGGCCGTCATAGCCCGTTATGAACTTGTCTTTTTTAAAAAAATTGGCACAATTTAGAAAAAAAAAATATTTACATTTTCACATTTAGTAAATCCTGGGGTCCTCAACTAAAGCGTAACCGACATCTTAATTACAATTGTGACATGCAATAAAGATATTTGAATTTGATGAGTATTTCGATGATTTGAAACAGTGAATGATAATTAATTAATCAATTGTAATTTAATTATTATGTTTTATATTTATATTGCTGTCTGTACACTCCAAACAGGGGGTTGTTGGCATAAAACTGTAATGACATTCATAAAAAATAATTGTGTAACACTACAGATGTAGCAGAATCCGCAGCAATAGCAACAGATGGAGCCATGCTACCTTACAGCGCTCCGTCACCATCACCAGCCCCGACAGGAGTGGTGGCTCTTCCTCGAAAGTTCCCCTCTTTACCTAAACCGAAATGGCATGCACCGTGGAAGCTGTTCAGAGTCATTTCAGGTCACCTGGGATGGGTTAGATGTGTTGCAGTTGAACCTGGAAATGAATGGTTTGCTACAGGTCTGTTACATTTCTTTATTTCTTTAGAGCAGCTATTCCCAAAGCGTGCTCCTCGTAGCCCTAGGGCGAAAATACTGCAAAAAAATACATATCGAATTGAGATTATAAGGTTACATCTATAAATATTATGTAATATTACATTGCAATATGATTATCAATAAATGCATGTAAGTTTTTAAAAATATATATCTTAAGACTTTTTCTTTCGCCAAAAAAGTTTGAGAACTGCTGATTTAGAGCATAGTTAGAGGTCACAAAACAATTGTCTAGTGTATATCCAGCTGTATGTAATTAATCCATGCATTAATATAATCATAAAAGCAATAATTAATAATAATAAATCTCAATAGTGAATAATATATAATATACATGTATAATAAATTTAAAAATATATATAAAGCCCTGAGCTTAAGCCTGTAATACTGTGGGTATTAGAACAAGATTAACATACATATATCTCTCTAGACCAGTGTTTCCCAACCTTTTTTTATGCCATATCCCTCCTTAGCCTTTCTGAAATTCTTATGCCCCCCTATGTAACCCAACACCCAGTTGATATGTTGGTCTCGTCAAACGAGATTATACCCAATAATTATTTACCGCAATTATTTAAGAATATGCTTTTTTCGTTAAATTTGGCGCCGAAATCTAGTATTGCATTTAAATGGTCCAAAGCGAAAGGGTTAAACTTGTGTCGAGTCAATTTTCTGCCCAGCAAGAGAAAATGCTTTCAGAATATTTGTTGACTTGCAGCAAGATGCACTATGGGTTATCCTTGCAGCAACTTTTAACATTAGCTTATGAGTATGCAGAATATTTGGGATGCAAATATCCAAAATCATGGAAAAAAAATAAACGGGCTGGGAAAGATTGGACAGCAGGATTTCGAAACAGGAATCAAGAGCTCAGCCTAAGAAAGCCTGAAAATACAAGCGCCGCAAGAAGTTTTGCATTTAATAAGACTGCAGTGGCTGGTCTTGGCAATCCTGTTCTGAAGAATTAAGATTTGTTAATTTAGTTTTTGGTTGTTAAATTGTTAATTTGATTAAGTCACAAGTATTTTGTAGGACTGATTACAATATTTTCACAATAATAAAGTGTTATGTTCATAAAAGTGTTATAATTTTACCAATTTCATACAATCTCCACTTTGTATTAAAGTGCCCCAAGTGATGTATCTAAGTGCCCCTTGGGTGGGGCAGAATGATTCAAA
Organism: Tineola bisselliella; assembly: GCA_028551675.1. Taxonomy (NCBI): domain Eukaryota; kingdom Metazoa; phylum Arthropoda; class Insecta; order Lepidoptera; family Tineidae; genus Tineola; species Tineola bisselliella. The sequence continues at coordinate 54,931 of JAPWLS010001607.1, forward strand.
ATCCATTTTTTACAAAACACGTACTGATCCTTTTCTTTCATATCTTAAACTATTTTTATCCTTGACATTACAATATTTATACATTTAGCTAAATGTTGACTCAAAATTTAATCTAAAATATGATATTTATACACATATTATTTGATTTTCAATTTTTGTGCATCAATCTACCCCACCTCCCCTACTAATTATATAATTTACTCCAATAGATAGTTGGTCTTCCATAACTTTATTCCAACTATAAATGGTCTTTCAAAAATAATTACAAATAGTTGAATATACAATAAATCTATAGAAAACTAGTCTCAATGTCGCAGTAAAGAATGGCATTTCATATATCCAGCAAACTTACGACTGCAATGTTATGAATAAATAGATCCTATTAGGTTCTATAGGATCTTTTGAAATGATGTCGCTTAATATATTTTTCTTACGCGTATCGAAGTAGAAAAAGTCAAATAAGCTTTCACCACGCATTTTATGGACCTGTGTTTGTGTAATGAAATGGAAGTTGCCGAAATTTTCTTTCATGTTTTCTTTAAAGATTTTGACATCTAATCGAAAACCAAAGTTGATGTTACAATAATAAATACTTTATTTACCATTAAAATGTATAGAATATAAATATTTATTTTCTATTACAATATTTTATATCTCATCAATTGAATTTGGACCATGAAACAGGAAGTATATAATATTTCACGCGTGTTTTGTTATAATTATTATAATAAATTTATGAAATGAAACTTGAATTTACGAATTAATTATTTGTTTAACGAGATTTATGTAGGATGCCATATAAATAAGATTAATTCTCAAAGCTATTTTAAATCAACCTACCGACACACGCGCGGTTTAAAATTACAACATAATTAATGTTTAATAACAGAATTAATTTCTCTATTTTATATACGAAAATTGGTCCAACTGAATAATTTTACAATTATTGCAAATAAGTATTTATCTACTTTATTTATTACGGAGATCCCACAAAGGGTTATCCGTCCACACTAAAACATAATTATATAGATAACTATAGCAAATAGATACCGAGGAATTGCTTACTTGAAATTGTCTCATAAAGTTTAGATAGAATTTTATGTGTAGATTGTGTTACATATTGAAAAGTAGTTTTAAAACTATATTTAGGTTTAATGCCTACGAATACAAATGTTTATAAATTAAGGGAGCGTCTAATGAGGGTCTTAATTAATTGTAAATAGCGCCCAAAGCTTTTTATCTAAATGAAAAAATAAAATAAAACGAGACTGTTTTTCATAGTCATTCTCTATTTATAAAATGTAAATGAGCATTCAAAATTTGTAATTAGTCTATTATGAACGGTGATTTAAATCACTAATTAATTCTTTAGTATTTTAATATATAAGGTTTTTTGTGTATTTTATTGATTTTTATAATTGAGTTGAAATGAAAAACACTAAATTAAGACATACACATACGATCCTCTACAACAATGTGACTCTCCAAAATGACATGTTTAAAGCACGCTTCATTGGATAACTCTAACTATTGTATAACAAATCATGTTATAATAA
>JAPWLS010001805.1:0-66269 GCA_028551675.1 Tineola bisselliella
TTTGTAAATCATTCATGGGAACATCGTCTAATAATTCTGGCAAGTCATTTTGTAAAAAGTTTAAGTAACTATTACGAAAACGATGTAGAGCATGTATTAATGCCAGTGGCAAACAATTCGAACATTTAGGTACTTTAATGTAAAAAATGCAAGTTTTAATTAATAAAATAAATGTAAAATTATTACTATTTGTCAAAACAATCAAAATTCAATCAACATTTTTCAACAACAAACCTATAACTACACAGTAAAAGTGATCACTAGCAACAACAGTATTAGTAATTATTTAAAAAATAATTAAACTTTATGTTAAATATTTTTATAGTAGCCACGCTATAAAAAAAAAGGTTAGACGTAGATTTAAATTTACAGATAAAACATTATTTACACTAAAAAAAAATTGGATAAAAACAACGTAATAAAATGAAATAACAAATTGTTTTTCTTGTAAGATATTTTTGTCTTATTTCTCTTTGTTTCCCTTTTCTACAGTTACTGCTTTATTAAAATCTTTATGATTAAGGATAATAGCATAAAAAAGAAGATTAATATATAAAAGAAAAGGCTTTACACGTACATATATAAGTTAAATGGCGTTTTAAGGGCCCATAGTGTCCGTAAAAACTTCGAAATGCGTATATTAACACTAGATTTACCAGCTTAAATATACCTATTTCTACCAAAACCAAAAAAGTATATATTTGTTACTATATATAAAAGAATATAAAATTCATTAAACTAATTCTTCTGTTATAAATTAAAGAAGAAGTAGCAATTTTAATTTGATCTTGCAAGACCAGTCATTTTGACTGCTCTGGTAAATCTAGTGTTAAGAACATGTACTAAAAATTAGTGTATACACCATCCTATGTCAAAACAACTCGACAGATAGTTCCTTAAAAGAGAAAGCTAATTTCTTGTAAACGTCGTAATGTTTTTGTTTTTGATCTCTCATCGCGTCATCAGGGAATCTATTTAAAAACTACTAAATGTAAAAATATTTGGGAACTGTGTTGCCTAAATATAATTTCTTTTGTGTTACGTAGATGGCTTGTTGATTTCTTAATGAATTTTTCGGTTAGTGTTGCGACTCGAGTATTTTTTCAAAATATTTGTGTTTAACTCGAGTTTGCTATATTCTACTAATTTCTCTGTGGTAGTATTGACTATTATTAATATTACTACTATTAAGACTGCTGTTAGCTATTAATAGATAACTTAAATATACTCGAGTCAATTTGTTTTTACTCGAGGATTAAACAATTTAACTCGAGTCATTAAGAACGTTACTAATTTATGGTAATCCATAAAGTAAAAGTAATCCATTGACGGTTTTGACTTAAATAATCTGTTGTTACTCAAATAAAAGTGTCTTTGTATGAGAAAATATTTATCGCATTGACAGTAATTAAGGCACGGATCCGTATACTTATAAATCTTATCATAATTAGGCATTTGTTTAAGAATTTCAGAATCGAATTTTGTGTGTGGTCTTTTTTATTACATACTGAATTATTTTTGTAATAATTACTTATTGTTATTTCACTTTGTCTGTTTATTCATGTAGAAACGTTTTATTCATATTCAGCTAAAGTTAATTACTCCTAATGCCACTCCACTAATAATTACTGAGTAAATTAATTAGTTAGATAGTTTTTGGACGTCACGGCAGGAAGTATTTAATTAGGCATTTATTTGGTAGGAAAAATTGTGTCACGTATTTTTCATATACTGTGAAGGTCGTGTACTCCATGAAATGTTCAGCTTGAGTAGGGTAAGTCAACGAAGATAATTGTCGCCGGATTGATGAGACGCTTCTAAACAAGTCACTTCATAGTCTAATAATTAGTCTACTTTTTTTTCTATAAAACCAACTTTTTAGTACCACGTTTATAGTTTTATGTACAGGCTATGATTGACGACTTTCTCGTGGTCTTCTCGTCATACGCCTTTCCGAAGCCATTGTAGTCTAACGATGAACAAGCGTACGCCTTTAGTGTCTATGCTAATAAACTATTTTCATTTCATTTCAGTTCAACTGGGATAGGCAGTATCGATCGCTAACTCCCACGTTTCTCACATACTTCACGATTATGAGTATTACGAACCTATCATTTTAATTTCGTTATTTTTATCGATTTTACCTGAGCAAAATATTGATGATTGAAGATTCATAGTACGAAGGACATTCATTCCCGGACACAAGTTTAGGTTAATAATCCAAGATCGGTAACCTCTATAAATAATCGCCAAAACTTTTACTTGCAAAATAAATAACGATTTTATTCAATGTAGAACCAACATAAGCGAAACTGTCGTACTGCCAAGAGCCAAGCGTAAATAGGTTACGAGGCAAACTGAATTTTTCCTATTGTGAAATGCAACTGTTTGTCTCTGTTTCGTAACAATCGAATAGTTTTAAATAATAGAAGAAAAGTCTATTTTGTATTGGTTAAGATTTTTTTTAAGAAGCATATTAAAAAATCTAATAAAATATTTTTACAATATTCACTAAAAACCAGTTAGTTCTGTTGTCCCTGTCGCAGAACTATCGTAGTCAGGGGGGCTACGAAGGGGCGAAATGAATCCCTAAAGCATATAACGAAACACTTTAGTCTAGAATCTAGACTTACGTAATGCTCTAAAAGTGCCAAGCGACTGGCAAAAGTTTTTATTATAAGCACTGAAAACTTACATAATGTGTCTGAATAAAATTTTTAAGTTGTCTATCCCTGCAGCAATAAATCAAATTTCTAATGTTTCTCGCAATACAAAAACTCGCTGAAATTAATTAGAAAGAAAAATAAAAAAAAAACAAAAGATTGAATTGGAGAGTTAATAAAGTGTTCCTTTGAAATCCCACACTCTTTGTCCTAAACTTTATTACACTTTTAAAAAGTCAGATAAATCTCTATTTTATGACATTTAAATTGGAAATTTGACATTTTTATGTTCTATGAAGTGTAACAAATCGATTGAGAGCTAGTAAAAATTTTAAAATGATATTTTAAATTCTTAGTATAAATTCGATTGTAAAGAATATGTAATCCCTACTAATATTATAAATGTGAATGTGAGTTTGTTTGTTACGTATTCACGCAAGAACTACTTAACCGATCATCGTAAAACTTTGTACACATATTTTTGGAGGTAGGTACTAGAAGTAACATAGGATACTTTTTATTAAAAAAAAAGTTATTTTTTATTATAGTTTCCAACTGACTATAGTTTCAGCTGTTTGGAATCATATTGATTCATTTCTATTGAAATGTTCTCTGGTACTTATTTAATGACTTAAATGAGAGGCGAAGCCGCGGGTAAAAGCTAGTAATTATATAAAACATTTTGGACGGATCAAAAAATAAATAAATAAATAATGGGACACCAAAATAACTGTCGACAATAAATAAAAACTTAAATACCATATATCATGATTCAGGTGTGGGAAATTTACAAATAATTGTAGTTGTACGTTTATTTGCGTTGCGAAAATAGTTATTAATAAATCAAACGTGGCTGTTTAATTATCTTAAATTTATGAAGCAATCTGTTTATTTACTAAGGATTCACATAATAGGCATGTGGACAGATTTTGAAATTGCCTTCTATAATACAGGTACGCGTCTAATATTACCAAAAAACACAATATTTCAGTAATAAACTAACTATATTACTTAAATATTGCGTTTTTAAATATCGGTTTTAAATTATGCGGGAAAACGCTCATGTGACGTCACGGCCCTATATACACGCAATTTAACGAACGAAGGAAACAAAATAACATTTATTAAATATATTTTGCGTGTTAAACATGAATTCCAAAGTTCACAAGGGTTGTGTAGAATTTATTAAACTATAAATAAAACTTTTGTCCTTATTTGATGCTAGAAACTCTTCCAACATAAACAAATCAATTCTGGTCAAATTTGAGCTATTTGAGTTAATAAATCCTTGTTCCATTGTTGTCAATTGTTAGACAATTATTTTCTCACCAAACAGCGAACAAAGAACGAGTTAACTAACTTGAATGATGTAAAAATTAAACAGAACACGAAGTAAAACAACATAGTCCTTTCCTTGACACTGACATATTTACTGGGCAATGACGTCATTCTCCCTGATTGGTGTTTCAATGAGCATGGCCGATTGCAGTATTTTGTACTTTTATTTTATTAAAAATCTTAATAATCTCAATTTAATTTACAAAATTGAGTAATTCATTGCAATACTTTTAACATATTTTCCCACTAAAATCATTATTTCATCATTTTTTTAATACTGTCCACACGCCTATTATGTACGTTTAATACGAAAAGTAAGTTGGTCTCTAGGTCACGAGATACTTACTCTACTACTTACTCTAGATTATTGGAGATTTTTTAGAAATAGGAACCCAACCTTGATATGGTCATTTTTAAAACATTGAAACGATCTTTTACCATGGGCGTAGCCAGCCATGGGCTCAGGGTGGGGCAGCAGTCTAAAATAATATGTAACTAGCAAACTATACCCGCGGTTATTTTTTTTGTGTCGACTGTAAACTTTCTTACGAATATTAAGTATTGTAGTTAGTACCTAGATAATTAAGATTTTAGGTTTGATTAGGTACCTTACAGGTCATAGCCAGGCTGGGGCAAGCGCCCCACCCTGCCCCGCCGTGGCTACGCCCATGTCTTTTACATATATAGAATGTACAAAATATATCACGAAGTTTTGTGACATTTTACGAAGAATTAATATATCCCCAGTTCCTACTAATATGGTAGGGAGTAGGGACTACAAAATCACATTATACAGGAGAGCGATTTAAAGTTGTTATTATACATATTTTGTTGTTGTATGGAGTATCTCAGAAATCATTTGCATTTTTTTTCATGAGTTTGAGAATTTTGAAAACGAAAATTGCTAAAAGGGTAGTTCTTACTTTTTGATCGGACTCAGCGATTACCTTTTACTATTTGTTGGATTTTAAATGACAAACTTAATTAGAACAAATTAAACTCGAACAGTACGTTATTAAAAACGACAACCTTTAATGGAGGTAAGTAACGAAAAATGTCTTCAACTAATAAACTTTATTACTTTTATAGTTATTTTATTACGTCATTTGTTGACATATAAGTGGCTAATAAATTTCTCTTAAAGGATGGTCAAGCTAATATATGATTATTGTTTAGGAAATGATCGCTACTAACTGTTATTTAATGACAATAACTTAGTTTTATGTCGTATTTTATTTGTGCTTAAATCACTTATTTTATGGCAATTTCTAATGCTATTATTGTTATTATGGTAACAATAATTGTTATTGCTATTAGGTGATAAATAAACTACCACAATTTGGCCTTAGAATTTTGTATTTACATGTATTTTGGTAATGCGACCTTTCAAACTGATTGATTGAACGATGACCGCCTTTTTCGTTCGGTCAATTCGGTCACCGTCTATTCGTTGTTTAATTTATTATCCGTACAATGACAAATGGGTTACATTATATTTTATAATCTACGCATGTTTGTGTTGCTATGGCAGGATTAGCACGCAGTATGTTTATTTTTTTAAAAGTATTTATTTCGTATTATTATTATTTTGTATTCTTTCTAACTAGTTCATAATATGTAGACATTGTATAAAACCGCAATATTGCATTGTATTTGTGGTCTACCACAATATGGCACTTGAAGTATTTACGCACTACTATATAAAATTATTACACAAAATTACGCAACAACAATTACAACAATTATATAGGGCTTTTGTATTTAATGAAATAAAGATTATTATTGTTATTCAATCTATTTATCTGTACTAAACTACGTTTGCCGTCATCTCTATATATATAAAACTCAAAGGTGACTGACTTAGTGATCTATCAACGCACAGCCCAAACCACTGGACGGATCGGGCTGAAATTTGGCATGCATTTAGATGTTATGACGTAGGCATCCGCTAAGAAAGGATTTTGATCAATTCCACCCCTAAGGGGATAAAATAGGGGATGAAAGTTTGTATAAATCTTATTAGATTTATTTCATTCATTATTACGCAGACGTAGTTGCGGGCAACAGCTAGTTATTATATGTAACGGAAATCAAATACGTGACCTATTAAGCATTGCACCTACTAATAACAACCCATTCAATAATAAAATTAAGTTAAATAGAAAATAAAAGAAGTCTTTAAATGGAATAGCCCTTCGACTGATAAAGGTATCACGATTTCAATTCGTATTAGGCTCAATAATCGATCGTGCCTTCCCAAAGTTAATTGAGTATTTGTTACGAAATTTCTCTCACGACTTTGGTGACCAGCGCTATTAAAAAGTTATTTTATCAAGATACCTAACAATAAAGTTAAAATATATATATTGTAACAAATTCAAAAGACTTTATAATTGTGGATTTTATTTATTACAAAAATTCATCTCCTAAAAAGTAATATCTCTATCACGTTGTAGTGTATTTGATAATATTTGTTTTCTTTTATTAATGAAGAAGACTATTCTGCCTATGTCGAGTATTACCAGGTTAGTTGGTGGATAATGCGGACGGCATTAAGTTCGCCTATGTGAAAATTTTTTTTTGCGACAAAAGTTTATTTATTTATTTGGGTAACACATAAACCCACATGTCCAAAAACCTCCAATAAGCTTTTTACTATAATACCTTGATACGTTATAATAAAAAAATGACGAAAAGTAAGCTGCCAATAGATTCTTCTGAGTTGCCAAGATAGTGTTGCCAACAATAAAATATATTTCGTTGTACTACAATGACAATCCATATCCGTCTATTTTCTACTACTGTAGAAGTCCTATAAGTAACAATCAATAATGTGACCCCATTTCACATGTCATTAAAATAAAGTTACATATCCCACCAATAGTCTCTTTAAGAACTTACATGGTTTTAAAAATGTGTATATTCTTTGTAATAAATTTGCGGTCATTTAGCGAAGACAGTTATTGTAGTACTTATTAATATAATTAAATATAATGTATATATTTAGGCCCCAATTGACTTACGCTTTACAAACAATCAAAACAAACGGATCAATTACGAAACGGATAGTCGATTGTTTTGCTTTATTATTTGGATAATTAAATTGAGTATTATATAAATGTTATTTTAATATATGTATATTGTATGTAGTGTAGAAAATACTTTTACAAACAATATGTGCAGACAACGGAGTGAAAACTTCGACGGTACTCCTTTAAGAATTTCTATTAAAGTTGTCGACAAATGAAACTTCTATCCCAAAGTAAAAGTTTTATCTTTTATAGCGTTTATTTCAGAGATATTTATTAATATAACACGAGCTTTATAATTATTTGAATTTAAATTTAATTAATCATATCTGTGGTCAAAATTGTCCCCGTTTAAGGACCGCATTCTAGCTTAACATCAGGCGGAATGTTATCATATGTCAGGTTATAATAATAATAATGTAAGATATTGTATCATCTTTGAATAAATTAAATGAAAATAATTTATTAGCATAGGGCATAGGCACTAAAGGCGTGCGCTTGCTCACCGTTAGACTATAATGGCTTCGGGAAGACGTATGACGAGAAGAATACCACAAGAGACTCGTAGAATATGTCTATAATATAGAAGAATAGAATATGGATCTTTACAGTTTTACAATATTAAACCAAAACACACCAATCTATCATGTGACTAAAATCGTTCGAATCGAATCACTCTGCCGTCGCATTTAAACGAACAAATGAACTTTATTAAGAAGTTTCCATACTGAATTAAAGTGATGTTTATTTTATATATACATTTACAATGTTGTAGGTTTACTAAACCCTTTTATGTGTTCAGTTTCATCACAATCCCGATGACTATAAATCTGCCGTAATGGTTATTCATAATAAAGTACTTGAAATTAGTTTTAAACCTGTAACATTCCTTGCTTATTACGATATTTTAAATAGTAATTTCAGTCCAATAAACAATGTGTTATTCCAATAAATCGTAAGTAAACAGTTTTTATGAATGTTCAAAGCGTTTTTTTCTATCATAAACTGAAATAAATCTTGTCTGTTATCGACAAATAAATCTGAGGAAACCTTGATATCTAAGGTCTTTGGAAGGATGCCAAGATTTTGTTTTCATTTGACCCATGAATGAACTAATATCAAAAGATTGATATTGGTTTTTTTTTATGAAACCATCTTTTACCCTAGAACGTGCCTCAGGTTCATATAAAGCAGGTTTTCAATACTCGCTTCAGCATTGATAGAACAATCAGCTATCTCAATCTGGACTGCACATTCGTCTTTTAAATCCGGGATAGTGGGAACGACTATTTCACCACATTTCCTGGTTAAGAATTTTTATATACACGATTCCATAGGGTCATAGGAGACAGAGCATTCTTATTAGTTAATTTTCAAAGCAGAAAAATTAAAAAAAAAAACATTTAAAACAAATAAACAATGTTATTATATTTATATTTTTCTACAAAGAACAAAGGATTCATAATAATGATTTTTTATGTAAAGTTCTTTAAAATTTCATAGAGCGACTTTTTATGAAAATAACCTCATATTTGCATGAAAATTGTAATATTTTTGTTCATACTAAAGTGATATAAACAAAACAAAGAGTTTTATAATATTTACGCTTTTGTTTTTAAACTGCTTGAAGCGTTTTTAATATGTTTGATGCCTATATTTACCGGTCTAGAATATAGAAATATATACCTACTATTTCCTACAGAACTGCGACAGTACATAATGAACGAACAAAAGAAAATAATGGGTAGCCCGGAATCTTAGGGTTGGCACTTGAGACTAAGTTAGCAAAAATTGTATACAGTTAGTCTTCTTTTTACAACGTTTCGTTTTACGTCATTTCGTTTTAAGATAATCAAAATCATGACACCATTACTCGTTTCAACGGCCTAAGATTCGTTTTACGTCGCGGTAGAGGGAGTTGACGAAGAAACGCAGCGTTAACTACAACTTTTCCCTACAAATGCATAGATAAATGTGTCTCGTTTTACGTCGTTCCGTTTTGCGTCACTATTTTCTTGGACCTTAAATGACGTAAAACCGAATACTGCCTGTATTTTAAATATAATTTTTTATTATAATTTATTCCATATCATAAATAAATAATTTAGGATACTCAGCTGTTACTTTCTGTCGTAAACGCAAATCGAGTAAACGGCAGATAGTACATAGGTATATAATATTTCATTCATTATTGTCATTATTTCTTTTAGTAGTTTTTTGTTTATTCACAAAAGTAGCAACCCTAATTTGATATCCACAGTACGCCTATCTTTCCCATTAATTAGCAGGTATGCGCCTTTACACAAACAGTTGAATTATTCCACAGAGCTGGATGATAACGCTGAAATATGCCTGAATATGAAGTACATATTCTCTGACTAAACATAAATATATTTTGTTTTTCATTATATCTCTTCAATTTTTATTATACAACTAGCTGTTGCCCGCGGCTTCGCTCCCGTTAAGAAGTATTATTATTAATTAGATATAGTTTTTGCGGCTTTATTTTTATTTAGCGTGTGTAAAAACGTCTTCATCATAGTAACTCCAATCTTTAATTTCAGTTCAATCAGTCGAAAATCTAATAAGATTTATACAAACTTTCATCCCCTATTTTATCCCCTTAGGGGTGGAATTGATCAAAGTCCTTTCTTAGCGGATGCCTACGTCATAACATCTACCTGCATGCCAAATTTCAGCCCGATCCGTCCAGTGGTTTGGGCTGTGCGTTGATAGATCACTAAGTCAGTCAGTCAGTCAGTCACCTTTGAGTTTTATATATATAGATAACAGTATAATCATTCTATTAACATAATTGAAACTAACATTTTAAAAATAATTTTTTTTGCTGAAATAGTTTCAAAATATAATTCTCTATCTCATGAAAAAAATCCACAACTATTTCTCAGTGATTTCTGATATATTCCATACAACAACGAAGAATCTACACAAACAAATTATGCACGATAACAGCTTTAAATCGCTCCCCTGTAAAATTTCGATTTTGTAGATCCTACTATGTCACTAGGATCCTACGAATTATTATGTTATAGCAAACAGCAAAGATACAAATATGTATTCATAACTTCGATCCCTCATGAAGGAATGAGGAAATTGTATCTGCTACACTTTCATGTCAAAATTATGTTTTATGTCATTCGTAATTGGTCGCGTGTCATAACACGAAATGATATTGGTATGCCTACTTTTACATGCTCCTGACACGGCACTTTTGATTACGAGTCCCATGTGTGATGCGTAAATTTGTTTTCAGAGTAGACTGTCTAATTCTTTTTAGCTATAGGTTCATTTTTGTTAACATATTTTTAGTGTATTAAAAAAAGTCGATATTGTTGAAGTGAATATGTCGTTACTACATTTGCTGCATGTTATTAATTAATTGTTTTTTTCTTTATATTATTAAGTACAAGGTGAGGCACGGGAACCTCCCACATTTCAAAAGGCTGGTAATAGAAAACTATATGAGATATCAAAAACATAATAATATTTAATTGCCAGAAAGCTTATGTAGATTCATATTTAGTGTAGATCTTGTTGCTCTAAATTTGAACACCCAAGAGTAGCAGACAACGACACAGCGATTTTTCGAAATGTGGGAGGTTCCCATGCCCCACCCTTTAGTAGTTTAACGAACCCAATAGTATGACTATAGTAGTGGTGTAATTTTTGTTAGATCATCCAACGAACACGTTTACAAAACCTAATCTACCATTATTAGACACCAAATAATTACACACTAACAATATTTTAACTATACTAAGATACAATTCAAATAAAAATAAATCGTTACTACCAGCGTTTGAGGGTACTACAATGTCACATATTAAACGGGATGTCTAGACATCGCATTTTGTATTGAAAAGTCTGAAATACGAGAGGGATGTTGAGTGAGCCTTTTATGCTTGAAAATATATACTCGATATATAATCGATATTGAATTCAAAGAAAATTGCTTTTTACTTTTCATTCGAACTGCACTATTATACTCGTAGTAATAATTTCTTTTGTTTTTTTTTTAATGTAAAAATTTTTAGTTATTCCTTCTATTAATATTTTTTATCAATTTTCTTCCAGAAATATTCGTGTCTTTAATAAGACGCTTATAAAAAATCCACGATACGCTGCTTATTTTAAAAAAGAAAATAAAATTGCTATATACATCTTTTTCTGGGATTTATCATAAACCTGAGATTATGTTAGTAATAAATGAATACATTTAAAAATAATTTAGACCTTTTGCGTATTTTACTGTAAATTGTTACAGTCATCGTAATTGCGTTGAAACTAAATTAAAATCACATACATGAATAACCTAAGACCACATTATAATATCTTTAGCGTTGAACAATTTAATCCTGAAAGGACATTTCAAATCTATTTCATCAACATTTCGGCTATTGCAAAACCGAGTTGATCAAATATGTTTATTGACACACAGTGGCGGCCTTACCCATTGCGAGGCTCCGGGCGGCAGGTCTTTGCGAGGCCCTTTGTTCTTTGTGAAAAGTATGTGTGCGAAAGTAGATCTGGTTGTTTGGTTTAGGTATTACACATATGCAGTTCTTCGTACAATTCATGTCTATCAATATCACATTGTATATATTTTATGTATCTATAGTTTTTTTTAATTTGCTTGCGTTGTTGCGCGAGGCCCCTGCAAGAGCGAGGTCCCGGGCGATTGCCCCGTTCGCCACCCCCTAAGGCCGCCACTGTTGACACATATATAATAGTGCCAGAAAATATATAATAATAAAGCCTGGCTTATAGTTAACGTGTCTGCCTATCCATATTCGAGTTGAACATTAATGTATGTAACATATAAATATGACGACTTAAGCACTCTGTAATTCGTTTCCGAAAAACAAATCAATGTCAGTAATAAATATAAAACTGATCTCGTTGTCCTGTCAGCTGTGGGAACAGCGCTATTTAGGGCAATGGGCTTGCCTCAATAAAGGGCTGCTTGCTTCAATGTGGTATAGTCAGCAACAAAAGTTTCACGTTAGGTATACGCCTTTCGAAAGCCACTGTAGAGTCTAACTATGAGTAAGCGCGCGCCTATAATGTCATTTCATTACCTATTATTTTTTATTAATTTAGTGTGTATTTTCCAAATACGTTTTGACAACAAAAAATACTAATTTCCGTTGTGGCTAATCATGCTGTAAATATAATTTAGTCTAATTTCAAAATTTTCACTTCATTTCATTTCAAATGCACTGCGATGACTGCAAAGGTAAACGCTGAAATAAAGTAATACAAAAATAAATGTAATAATAAATTTAAAAAATGAATTATTAAATTAGTTAAATCATGCTCGCGAATAGCCTCAAGGCGTTAAAAATGAATCCATCATTAATTTTAATAAAATTTGCTGTTGACTGTACCTAATGACATTCACGTGTTTTTACACTGCGTAGTTAATTTAAGACATAAATCTTTAGAATTTTTGAATTAAGTCGTATTGTATAAAAATATAATACAACTCATAAGTAGGTATAGATTAAATGTCTATTACGTTATAGGAAAATTTAAATATCAATGGTTCTACGCATATGTTCTAAATTTAAATACGAACGAAAATCACTAAATCGTCGTATATAAATAACAGTTTTTATAAGAACATAAATTCAATAAATCGCAAATAAACCGAGATTTCGTAATATTTATTTTACGTAGGACGACTTGTAAAACAGCAATGTAGAACATCAAAATATTTACAATACTAAACTAAATCCCCCCTTTACTTTCAAATATTGTAAAATTTATCGTTACAAATCCTAATTTACACTTTTTACTGTTTCTAATTTATGATATAACTGCTATTAAAGAATTTGTATTTAGATTTTTGTACGAAATTGATCGGACTGAGATGTAATAAAAGATGATTACAAAAATATCCTTGAAGATAAAATATTAAGTTACGCCAGTAATAATACATTTCGGAGGTCTGTTATTAATTTGTTTAGTAGAAATTGGAGTTGTTTGCGCCTCCGACACTGATAATTAATCACAACTAACGTATCAATTATAAACAAAATATTATTTCGAAAATATCGTATTAAATAAAATTATTTAATGAAGTGATTGTAAAGACTGTTTATGTAATAACCTCAAAATTCTTTTAAATTCGTTAAATCATATGCGTTCATTCGAAATTCGAATTCATTTAAAATTTCTAATGGAAACAAATGAAGTCGATCGAAACAAACGAACTGTCGTAAATCTCTTAATTACCTCATTTATAACTTCTTATATTGTGTGTAGTTGAGTATATATTTTTAATTATTTTTTCTAATCATTCAGGTGGAATATCACAGCTAACACCGACAAAGTTTAGTTGGTAGATAATGCCAATGGCATTAAACTCGTCTATAGTAACGATTTATGCAATGAATATTATTATTATTATACTTTTTTTGTGACGTAAAATTATAACTGCATATATTTTCTTTTTTTTTATTTACTATCTTTAAAACTACATATTTGAATATTATAATGTGTCGTACATACCGTGTTGACAAGTGTACGCATCAATCACTCATGTCCGTGTCCCCACTCGTCGCCTGAACTAATTTATGCGAGACGTTTCAGATTTATAGCTACAGCGCTTTGTAGTTGAATTTAATTGTTTTCAGAGCTTTTTAATATTGTTTAAATAGAAAAGTCATTCATTTAATTTACAATCATTTTTAAATGACCCACTTAGTGATAAAAGTAGCTGGTTAAAACGAAAGGAGTGTGTTCTGAGAGTTGTCTTATCAAGCCGGTATAGCGGGGGTGAATGTTACCTGCTTTAGTTGCAACGCGCGTCTAAATTAATTTGAGTATTTCATTTAATCCAGTGTTTAGTTCAAGTTAACAAACATTTTGCTCTAAAAAATGTTGATATAAGACCGTAAGATTATTTCAATGATTTGTATCGACAAGCAGACAGTGGCGGCCTTAGGGGGTGGCGAACGGGACAATACCTCGCGCAACAACCCAAGCAAATTAAAAAAAAACTATAGATATATAGTATAATATACAATGTGATATTGATGGACATGAATTGCACGAAGAACTGAATATGTGTAATACGTAAACCAAACAACCAGATATACTTTCGCACACATACCTTTCACGAAGGACAGAGGGCCTCGCAAAGACCTGCCGCCCGGGCCCCACATGATGGGTAAGGCCGCCACTGCAAGCAGATTTAGGTTTCAACTGTATATATGCCGTGAACTTAAAAAAACATATAAATATATTTTAAGGCAGTCATCAAATGTATATTTTATTACCAATAAGTTAAATAGTGTAAAAATCTTTTTAAAACAAAGATTATCGTAACTTACAGATTTTATTACTAAATACAATTTGTTGCTAAAATGAGCTTTTCGTAAACAATCCAAAATTAAAGTACTATCGTATGTTTTCTTTTCAATGACTGATGTAAATGTTTGGAATACTACATTTTTTTAAAAGAAAAACAGAGTAATTTTAAAATTTGCCAACTGAACATTTTGTGTTTGTATTTTATAGTTTAAAATCTTCGATTATTTACTCGAAATGTGTACACACGGCAATTTTCAAATGGATACAGTTTTTGTAGGTATATAAGTAACAGAAAGAGAAACGATTGCGGTGTTGTGAACAGCAAATGAGATATCTACATCCCTTTCACAGATGCCTCAACTACGACAAACGAACGCAGGCGACATGATAAGAATGTTTTCTCTTTCTAATGATGGTTTCTTCCAGTCCAAAATCCAATTTGTATCCATTTAAAGATTTGAAGATTTTGTCGTTTGTACTATGAAAACTATATGCGACAATAAAATATAAAACAAAAGAAAAATCTAAATATATTGAAAATACTTTTGTGCAAATTAAAAAACACATGCTGCGAAACACTGCACCATATAATAGTCCTACGTATGTATGTATAACAAGCCTACAATAATATTCACTAAAACTACAGTGGGCAGTTCATAAGGTCAGGGGTATGGGTATTCCAATTAGATTATAAAAACACTATGTTCATAGTAATAAGCGTGAAGCGACAAATCAAGTAGAGTGGTCATTATCTCTTAATTTGCTTTCGTGTTTTATTATTCGGAACAATTTAAATTTGGAATATGTAGCTACTGTTTTTTTAAAAATTAATTTACATAATTATACACACAAGTTGACTGCCAGGGTTAAACTAAATATTGATAATAATATACAATGGGGATGACCGTTGTATGCAGTTATTACTACTAACTTCCCGGTCTACTACCCAAAGGTTGTTTTTCTGGTAGATTTAGTGATACGACCAAGTTTGTTATATGTTTAGTAAAACACGCAAAGTCCTCAAATAAATCAAATCACGGAACCCATCTCAAATTTCGGGTTAACCTATGAACCCTTAACGGACATAGTAATTAATAAACATTACAGACTGACGATTAAGACCTATTTGTTAAGTCACGCCCGGCTGCCAACCCCTCGACATTAAAAATACAGTTCCGTGATAGTAGAACTCTACTATCACCAATTGTATCTTAATTATGTGTTTGTTTAAATTGTTTAGAAGACTGCAAAATGCAAATTAAAAATATTTAGTTTGAAACTATGTAGTATATAGAGAGGTTTTAGAGATAAATCGATTGCATGTGACAATAAATACGGTCGTAAATGTGCGGTATTAAGTAGAGTGTGGGTACTTTAACAAATTAAAAGCTGTTCCGATAGTGTCTCACATAAAATTTAAATTAGGTTGTATCATAGACACTGAATCAATGTTTTTGGCGAATTCATTATATCGCCTTACTATATACCTTTCTTAACGATTAGTACAATACAATACAATAAATATAAACAATAATATAATAATAATAAATACTCTATTGTTTTTAATGAATAAACGAATAAACAAAAGAATCAGATTATATAAACAACCTACATCTTAAAACAGTTTTAGTGTGAATTGGCGATCTTATTAAGAAAGGGATAATTATTATAACATTTAAATAATACAATACATATTAAATAGGTAATTATAACAATGTTGTCGCTACACGCAATTTGTAAGTATGATAGAGCTTCGTACTAGTTCAACTGTTTTGACGGTAGTTTCAGATAATCAATTGTCACGGTTAAAATTAGGAATATGTATCAACAAAATAACTAAATAAATAAATATTAGTTTCAACTGAGTTCCAAGTTGCGTAAATGAATGTCTTTAAATATATTTTTTTTACATTTATGTAATCTTCCTATTAGGCTGTCCTTTCACCGGAAGTAGGGTTGCCATGTCATGAGGTATCACCGGATACAGCAACGTGTGCGTAAAGTGCTATACTACATTAAATATATATGAAAATTGATCATGTTCTGTCGTTATCGACTCATAAACGTTTTATTTTTAAATCTTACATCGGGTTTTTGAAAAAATTCTATCAGTTATCTATCTAAGCAGCGCCACGATCGGCTGTCATTGGAACTACAATATTATTTTTCTTTAATTAAATTACCTCAAATGTCTAATGAAGGCAACAGCTCAATAAGAAATTACAAAGTTTTAATACAGACATATTTTATATAAAATTCTCATATGTGGATTAGTATATAAATGCTCGACTAGTATATAAAATTACTAGTATATAACAAAACGAAAACAAGTCGTCTAGAAGATTGAAACATATATTTTAACTATTATATAATATTATACGTATATAAAAAAACTTTAATAAAAGTATATGAAATTTAACAAAAGTTATTCAAAGCTGAAAACAAGTTTTCTAGTTTAGTATCTTCGTATACTTTTATCGAGTTTTAAAAAGTATAATTAGTCGTTCCAAGTCAAACAGTAGTGAAGTTTAGAACACAAATTGTTTTATCGATATTTTAATCGATGTGCAATAAAGCCAGGTGTAGAATAAATAGCTGTCAGTTTCGAATTCAGAGGGTGCATTTTTGATGGTATCTAAACTTAAATATAGGCATTAATAGTAACATAGTACCAATCGTGTTTCGTTTGGTGTTTGTTTTTTAAATTAATTCGCGTTTATGTAACACCCGCATGATGTGTAAACTTTGTAAAATAAATCGATGTATCTAAAAAAAAATTACTAACAATGACTTGTGTTTTTTTTAAATAAAAAGCAATTCTCAAGTCATCATTTCCTAAACATTAGTACAGGAAACTCTTCACAAAATTACTTTCAACGGCACCCTCGTAAAATTTCGATGTTTACGATAACCGATTACATCTTGTCGATATTGCAACATCAGCACTTCACTATTTGTTTATTATTAAATTGTATTTACAACAATTTCTTATTGAAACGCTTTTAAAATATAATTCGATTTCTGATTGGAAGCAAACATTTATGTCATTCCAACATATCACTGATGAATTTTTTTATAGAGTAGCCCGTCTAATGTAAAACTAGAGTGCGATCTACGAACGAACGTTACTACAGACAAATCGCCCCCGTTATATCGGCTTAAGGAGACACTCTTCCCAAGCGAATACTTGTAGCTGATATTTGTAGCTTTAGTTCTTTTCAATTAAGATATACGTGTGTTGTGTTCTTTATTATTATTTTAATAACAACTTACATAAGTCCTGTAATTACGTGTATAAATTAATATGACTAACATGAACACTGAATCGTGAATTAGCATTTTGTGAGCATTACCGCTGTTACGAGGCGAAGTTGCCTAAAAGCAAACATTTTGATTTTATCGAACTACGTGGACTGGAATTTAATTATACATTTTCCTATATTAACATAAGAGCTCCCACTTTCCGAGGACTTAATTAATTTGTTCATTTTGAAAGTCACGTTAATATTTAATTTTAGACTGTTTTGAATTTTAATTTAGGTGAGTTGCTATCTGAACCGAAATTTGGCTAGTTTTTCAGATATGCTCAATATTTTTAGTTATAATACTAGTGTTTTAATATATTTAATTAAGTGTGTCTTGTAGGCAATATTTCAACGAAAAAATCTTTTGTTTCAGATGTACTGGAGTGAATCATTGTAGTTTTATTTTGGAGAAAGATTACCCGCCATCTTTGCAATGGGCACCTGGAGTGGTTTTCATTAAATATGCTTGTTTTGATGGTAAGTCTAAAAGGTATTTTATTTTGATTGATTCATAAAGCTAATGTTATAGTGAAGAAGTTATGCTAAGCTAGAACAACGCGCTGGAGCTCTTTTGAAATAAATTAATAAAAACGCTTTAGCAAAAACAGTTATAACTTAACCTAACTTGGCTGAAGTAACATAGAACCAGAGGCGGCTCGTCCTAAAGAGCGCTGGTGTAGTGCACTCCCACGAAAATTACAGAAGTTATCTATATTTCTTCATAATACATACTATCCTTACATTACATTCATTCTATTCTACTATGCCTATACAATAGTATATTATATTACCTATATCTACACCGCTGTAATATAAGTTCTGTAATTTTCGTGGGAGTGCACTGCACCAGCGCTCTTTAGGATGAGCCGCCTCTGCATAGAACATAAAAAATATTAATATTAAATATTAGGGGAATATGACTATAATTATTATAATGGTGAGGGCATTAATAACATTAATGAACGTTAATAATCCAAGAGAAATATTTGACACCATTTTAACAAGTATTTATTTGTTCATTTGGTACCTATGTGGTTGCACAGTGGATCTGATCAAAGTTTAATTCTTGTAGTCCATGATTAATGGATTGTTATATACTTTTTTTTTCTCTGAATTAAAATTCTGTTTCTTTTTGTTCATTATTTCATATACAGGCTATGATTGACGAGTTTCTTGTGGTCTTCTTCTCGTCATATGCCTTTCCGAAGTCATTGTAGAGTCGAACGATGAGCAAGCGCACAGATTTAGTGCCTATGCTAATAAACTTTAAAAATTGTCTTATACATTATTGAAATCTTTATAAGTTCGCGTTGATATGCGTTTCATGTATATTTTTTTAAATATGGAGTTAATATAAATTATATTTACTTGTGTATTCATTTACGAATATATACTGTAATAATTCCCAGTACATACCTACATTTCTTTATCATAAGCGTTATTTATTTCCAATGTTCAACTGTCATGATAAATATTTACATTAATTTATTAATGTCATTCATTCATTACGCAGAACGAGTATATTAAGAATTAAATATTTGAAACTTCCAATGTTGTGGCTTGCGCCTGAATTTTTGAAAGCAATGCATCGATTTATATAAATTATCAGGCGTTAGGTTAAGTTGGACTATTTATCTCAAATGCATGACGTTTAAAAAAATAACTTTTTGTCAAATTGTCTTTCGTTCTTTTGTTTTTATCTCTTAAACCATTTGCCTATTCTTATACATGTATTTGTTGGAAGTTAAATACAATGTCCTTTACAGTTCTGTAATTTAAAATTGGAAGCCATATGTCTGCCAGTACTCTTAATAATCCATCTTCTTTCAAATTCCATTTTTAAAATCTCAATAAAACCGGAACTTTCAACGCATCTATAAATTGCAGTATGTATAACTATAGAATCAACCGCACGTTCAAGCAAAGCCTATCTAGGTCATAGGTAATGAAAACGCCCTACATCTAGATTTATTGACATATATATGTAATTTAACTCGTGAATATTAGTTATGTAATAATTTGTCCTATCTCGAACGTTGGCAGCGGCAGTGATTGATGACATATGAATTTATAGCACAATGTCTTCAGAGTTTGCTATACACATGAAGTTTAGTATTGCTATGACACGACAGTTTACTATCTAGTGTGGGTGGTAGGTATAATAGGTGAACTTAAATACTTGGATTCGTTATCTTCAACCAATATTTAAGTAGCTTCAGGTTTATTTATTTATATCAATAACGATATAATCGTAATATGCAAAATTAATACACAAAAAATATATTAGAAACCTTAAAAAATCACTAATAAAAGTAGATATTTTCTGTTTTAAAAAAATATAACAAAAAACATTAAATATGTTATAGTAAGCATTTAAAAAAAAACTGCGCAATATTTATTCTTTACACAAAGACCGTTACAAATATTCCTTAATTTTTACTTTCATTCTGGTATATGAAACGTTATAGTAATAATCCGATTATGTTTTTTTTTTCATATTATACATAGATTATAGATAGAATTAAGAATGAATAGAGTCGACATTTTACAATTATAACATTTTAAATCGTCAATTCTAATATAATATTGAAAATTATGTATTTACGCGTCATGGTGTAACCACTTTTTTCCAAATGTGTTTTTTTAAATTACAAAATATTAATTGGAGACTCTAAGTAATGTAAACTCTACATTATATCGATATTGCATGGATGTTGTGATTCTAGAGATAACGTTATAGCCATGGAGATTGACTGTCGTGATTTATATTGCTCTTGCAATTTACAACCGAGAAGGGGTGATAAATTACCATGATACGAAAAAAATATATTTTCATTCTAATTGCAAAATTGCTTTCTTTCTAAGCCTTTTGTGGAGCTAGCTATACTTCAGCAGAGCCACATTGACTGTTTTTTTTTCACCTAAAAAAATATGTTCAAGTACACACGGTAGCTTTCAAATGGATACAGATTGGACTGAAAGAAACAATTATTAGAAAGGGATAACTATATTGTTATCGTTAAACTAGTGTTCTAACTTGGCTTACTGTTGGCTTACTAGAAGGATTTTTATATATAATACCATATATAAATATATTTTTTATATATTTTATATACATATATGTTATTAATATAACATTTATTATTGTAATTACTGTGCAATCTGATTTATGAATTGTTATTTTATATACAGGCTATTATTGACAAGTTTCTTGTGTTATTCTTCTCGTCATACGCCTTTCCGAAGTCACAGTAGAGTCTAACGATGAGCAAGTGCACGCCTTCAGTACCTATGCTAATAAACGATTTTCATTTCATTTCATATTTCGCTTTCCAAAGCAGTGCAGTCTACACAAACGCTTTGTTATTTGATCCTATTGTCTATCTAAAATATTAAATCTCACTAACACAGTAAAGAAGACTAGTAAGTAGGACAATGGTCAATTGGGAATTATTGCGTGGTAGCCGCACCCAGTAACCAAATGGATATTGCCTATATTTCTAAAAAAGGTACCTTATCCACACATTGCGTGTTTCTGCAATCAATAAAGTAAATTGAGTTAGCATTTGTTTTTAACTTAGTCGTTTAGATAGATTTTTAGTTAGTGGATAGTTCGTTAGTCTGTTACATAACAGTTCCCAGTTTTTGGACGAAAATACGGACGTTTCCTACTCAGGAACACTTTCGGGTCTGTAATCATTCATGTAATTCCTATTAAGTACATTCTATCTAAAAGGCTGGTGCTTATTAAATTCACTAATACAGTGAAATTAGTATTTTTGACGTTAGGACAATGGTCACTATTGGGAATTATTGGAAATTCCGAAGAAAAATTTTAAATTTTTAAAAAACATTAAGTACGTTTATTTCAAATTAAATAGAGCTGAAGGGCTGGTGCTTGTATTTACACCATGTGAATAATAGCCGCAGAAGCCATTAACCAAATGGATTATTGCCTATATTTCTAATGAAAGGTATTATCTGTAAGCACAGCCCTTCAGCTCTATTTAATTTGAAATAAACGTACTTAATGTATTTTTTCCCATACAAAAAAAAATTCAACACATACTTAATTATTAACCAAAGGGAGGTATATCGATCGGTATTGTCATTTTATTACGTCAAAGATTTGTAAAAACACTTAACATAATTTTAAAATTTTTCTTCGAAATTTCCACCCTGTATATTATTTTCTTACTTATTATATGAATGTCTATTATTTCAATAGTGTTTTTATTCATAGGGATCGGTATTATTAAATACGTCAAAAATTTGTAAAATCACTTCACGAAATTTCAAATTTTCAAAAGGCTGTAAAATGCGAATAGGCGCCTAAAGGTGCATGATCTGTGTGTCATCTTGTTCGCCGTGTATGGTACAATAGCCCATATAAGGCCCTTCAGTTCTATTTGTTTTCAAATAAATGTACTTAATGTATTTTCTCCCATACAAAAAAAAACTAAATATTTTTTTCTCCCGCATGGTTCTACCCATATACTCCATACTTAATTAGTAATCAAAGGAGGTATACCAGAGCGATACCAATTTTTACAAAAAAATCCTACGGTTAGGGACCTCGATTTTCCGACCACTGTGTGACGGTCGTATCACGAAACTTCGGATATGCCTGAGTAGCCCCCCATATTCATATTTGCTTAGTTGTATTTGTTTAAAATCTAAGCCTAATAGTGTTATTAAAATACATAGTCTTTTCAATTAATTAAATCACATTTAATAAGAACTGCAGACATCACTATACGATATACTAGCTGTTGGCCTCGACTTCGTTTGCGTAATAATGCAGATATGCCATGAAGTTTAATGATGTTTCATATTTCAACGACGCCTGCCTTTTATGGCAATTTTTGGCAACCTTGCGTTATATTATTGTAGTTTTAGTAAGGATCCTTATTTTTTCCTGTAATTTATATAGCCTATATTGATCACTGATAATGTAGCATTCAAACGGTGAAAGAATTTTTGATTTAGGTCCAGTAGTTTTTGAGCCAATTCGTTACAAACATACAAAAATACAAATCTTTTCTCTCTATAATATTATTATAGATAAAGTGTTTTTAGAACATTAAATCTAATTACATTGTACTTATTGTTTGAACTCTTCTCATCAGATATATTGAAACTGTGTGAAAATAAAACGTATCGTGAGTCAATAAATAAAATAAAATAAAAATAAATATTAAGAGCTCTTCATTACGTAATGTAAATTAATCATGAAACTTTAACAATGTTAATAAAATAATTAATTATATGTTTATTTTAGTTTTATTTTGACTTCTATTGCTCGACGGTTATTCCCTTGCCCTTGAACTAGCGCCCTTCGCTTCGAGTTCAATATTTTCATATAACCTTTACGTTCTTTTGGGGAATATATAAGTTATATTATTAATTTTTTTTCTTTAATATCAAAAGTAAAGTAGAATATTAACTTTAAGGATACTTTATGCGACTTAGATAGTAAGTTTGAATAATTTAGTCCGCATGAATGGATAGTTCGCCACATAAACCTTTTTACGTTACTAAATAACGAATTACTTAAATCGTCTTCTGTCTCTTTCTATCTTATATACTGAAAATTTATTAGAAAGAGATAAAACATAACTTAAATAATTCGTTGCTTAGAAACGTTTGTAAGGAAGATGTATTTTAAATTAGTTTTCAAACTCTTAGGCGCGTATTCAGAAATAACGTTCAACTGAGTAGAGTCTAAAACTCCAAATGTCACTCAGCTGTACGAAACAAAATAGACCAATCACAGGCTTCAAAATTGTTGACGTGATTTTTCAAGCGTTATTTCTGAATACAGGCCTAAGAGTTTGAAAACTAATTTAAAATACATCTTCCGTACAAACGTTTCTAAGCAACGAATTATTTAAGTTATATTATGTTTTATCTCTTTCTAACAAATAAGATTGAAAGAGACAGAAGGCAATTTAAGTAGTTCGTTATTTAGTAACGTAAAAAGGTTTTTGTGACCAACTATCTAATTAGTAAATCTTCTTACAGATTCATTATCAGTTTATTACTGCAATCGTGAAGTGTCGGCAGCGGCAACGGGAGAGTTAAGCGAAGGCTACGTCCGGACACCTGGATATCCGCACTTCTACATCGGGGATGAATGCCGTTGGAAACTGAAAGTCGATCGGGAACAATTATTACGTATCACATTTCTTGATATCAGTTTGCGAAGTTAGTAACTTTTTATATTTATTTAAAAAACAACAACATTCCTTTGTTTTGCGTAATTAACAAAGTTACATTGGTACCGATTGTTTTTTTATTTATTTATTGACAGCCCAGCATGTGACCACACTCCGCCTGATGTTAAGCTAGAGTGCGGTCCATGAGTGGAGACAACTGTTACCACAGACATGTCCGCGCGCAACATTCGACTCCACTAAGCCGGCTTGAGTAGACAAATATGCTCTGTCCAAATCAACAGGGCGCACTCCTCTCGTTATCCCGGCTACTTCCAAGCTGATCCCGAAACGCGACTAGGTCTATTCACGGGTGTTCCGCTTGAAAGTGGTGGTAAATTGTATTGAATTTTGTTTCAGGTATTGGACCATTTGAAAACGCGTGTACGGATTACGTTACCGTCGAAGATTCTAACGGGCTAGTTTTATTCTCAAGTTGCGAACAAGTCGAGACACCATTTGATTTGGTATCACAGACCAATGAAGTTGAGATTGTTGTCAGTGCTAGATCCCAAGGGGCATTTCCAAAAAGAGGTGTTCTCTTCCATTATAAAAGTATGTGTAATTTAATAATAATTAATAATAAATATATAGTAATATCATAGATATAAACAAGGTATTTCAAAATAACCAGAGTTCATAGTGGCCATAATAATTGTATAGAATATGGAAACCAGCATCTTCTTCTTCTTCTTTATTAATGGCCTCAGATGAATGAAGACAATTCTGCCAATGTCGAGTATTTGGGCAAAAACCCAATAAGAGATTACAAAATTTTAATTCACACGTAAAACCTTATGTCAAAAAAAATCCACTCTATGTAAACCATATTTTAAAAATATACTATTGAATTCTACAAAATCCTTTTCAAAAATCATTTACGGAACTAACGTCATCTATATTTTATTACAGGTATTAACTGTGTGACTTTACCAGCGCCATCTAACGGGTATTTGGTGTACCGGAATGAAAAGATAGCTCACTACGTTTGTAATGTTAATCATGTTTTTGCTGATACCCGTAAGAGGGCGCGCATTATTTGGTGCTATGATGACAATAGGTGGAATGATTCTGTGCCTTTATGTGTCGGTGAGTGATTAGAATAGTAATATACAAATATGTTAAGATGTATATATTTTATTTACAGCATAAATAATAGGAAAAGTTATCAAAAACATTTCACAAGAATGAAGTGCACATGCGTGATTTTGCATCTCATTTTTTCCGATACAAAAAACAAGCGATAGAGCGTGACAGGTAGAGTTATCAAACGGTATTAGTCTCACTATTCTAATAATACTAAGTTCGACTTTAACACGTTGGAATTAGACCGACTTCGGTTTGACAAAATTTTGTTTTCTTTATCATCATTCGGCAAAGAACTTCCCTGTTCAGTCCCGTTCGTAGATTCTGGAGAGCGGACGTTCGTTTTTCGAATTATTATAATTCACGCGTTTGACGGTTGAACACGTGTCGTGGCCGGTTGACAACATAACAAAAGTGAGTTTTTTAAAAATATTTTCAAAGTGTTATTTCTAATGTAAATTCGTTACTAATTATATTTTTAAATTTAATCACATATTTAGTAGGGATTTCAAAATATATGTATCGAGGTTTTCTTGACGAAATACCTAATTTTGTTTGCCAACTGCGTATACGTGCAACACAGTATTATAAATTATTTATAATCTGACACACAGGAAGTAACGGGAATGTCAATATGACTTGATTAATATAAATTGTAATATTTTTTTTTATTCGAACATTGTCGGTAGAACTTACGAAAATAACATACATGCTAATTATTCTATTTAATCGATTTTTATAACTAATTAAGTGTAACAAAAATGCTATGAAATATTTTTTATGGTTTAAAAAAAAACTATTGTTCCGTGTTAATTTTTATTTAAACATATTACGGCTTTCCTTTATAGTAATTTATAATTTAAGTTGTCGGCAATCATTTATTAACGTATGAAAAATTGTGATGTTAAAAATATGTTTATTACTGGATAAATACAATTCTGTATTAGATTTGGCATAGCATCTATAAGTTAACTTTGGATAAAACTAAAATATCGATTATCATAGTTCAAGGTTTCCAAACCAAATTGGTAACGTACTTAAAACGCAGAGGACCATGGGGCCCATAATAGAGTATTTGTGGGGGTAGTTATTGATTTGAAAGTAAACCGTGGTAAGAGACAATCTCTACTTATCTCCATTTATAAAGTTTAAGACATTTAATTACTCAAAAAGAATTACATAACTTATTTGAGGTAAAATTTATAAATAAACATAACGTACATAGACTATATCGTATTATACTGGAATATTTACAACACCATTATAAGGCACTCAGGCCCATTATGTGCTTCTTCAATTCATATTTAAATTTGGAATTAT
This sequence comes from Tineola bisselliella, assembly GCA_028551675.1. Lineage (NCBI taxonomy): Eukaryota > Metazoa > Arthropoda > Insecta > Lepidoptera > Tineidae > Tineola > Tineola bisselliella. The sequence goes on from JAPWLS010001805.1 coordinate 26,295, forward strand.
TTTATTATTGGTTATAATAATCGGCAATTCATTATAAACCTTTTTTATTATATTACTTTTTTATTATATTTTTCTAACATAGGAGGTTTTTATTACGATCTGAACATATAGTTATTATCAGTGCAGTTTTGTTTAATTAATTAACAAATTTTAATTAACACGGTCTCAATATTTAAAATGCGATAGTACTGAAATACCGCCAGTGTTCATATGTTCCAATCAACTTAGTAGAAAACCGTCAAATTTTCATAATAACTTATAGTCACGAAATACTTAATTTTCAATATATTTGATATATTGTTTCTGGTTTTCGGGATTTATGAAAGCTGTATTTGCTTGTTTTTACGGTGTTACCGAGGGACCTAATTGGTAATAGTATATTTAACTAGAGCTATTTTGTTTAACATTGGGTTTACGATAACAATTCGTTTAATAATTCTCTTATCAAGTATTGCTATTTTAAAACTACTTATACCTATTTATTGCTCGATTAGATTAAAATACATTTATATATATATATATATATTTGATTTTAAAAACATTATATCGAATTTTTAAATGTTGAACGAATTTGTGGGGATAGTTTTCTTTTTTCAAATTTTGTTATGACATTGTAATAATTTGCCATTGTCAAAGTTAATATTTTATTTGACATTAAAAAGACGGAAGTGGTCATTTGAACAAAATTAATTCTGAAATTTGTCAATTTAGTAAGTACGTCCTTTTTATATTTATCCAATACTCCAATCCTCTTCACGAACACCTAATTGGTAATCCACTATTATACATTAGAAAAGGAAAATAAAACTAAATCTTTGTTTCGGGTCTAGGTTTTATTTGTTTATGTTGTCTTTACTATGATATAATACTGACTCAAGGAATTATATGTCGTTTTTTACAAGAGGGTTTACGTGTGTATTCAAGTTTTATAATGTTTTGTTGGGCTTTTGCCCGAATACTCGATATTGGCAGAATTGTCTTCGTTAGACATCTGGGACTTAAAAAGATTTTAAAAAGAAGATATAACTAAACCTAAATTTACAAGTAGCTACTTAGCACTATTGATACTAGAATATTCTTCAATTCTAAGTTATATATTACTTATTATTTATATAGCATATTTATTAAGCAATATATTTCGTATGTGAATCGACACGCACGCGCTTAACACGCAGACCGTTCACCCTCACGACGACTTGGGCACAATCAAAATAAATTGGTAATGATAAAATGAATAAATAAGACAAGTGGGAATTGAGTTCGGGGATTTTATCCATCACGTCCTGTCCCATATTTCAAATAAACATGGCTGATTACGATTTGAATTTAGAATTTATGTTTTGATTATTTTTAAGAGCTTCCAGATTTCGTTTTGAGTTTTATTGGTATTTTGATTTGTTTTGTTAGAGAAATTGCAGTAATACTAGTGACGATCGATGAAGTAGTAGTGCGTATATTTGAGCAGTATTCGTTACATTTTGTTTCCTATAAAGTTAATTGAGTAAACGAAACATTATTTCGTTTATATCAGTGGTTCTTAACCTTTTTAACAAAATTTCTGCCTCGCCATGGACCACCAACTGTTTCGTGGTTATGTACAATAAATAAAACACATAAAAAATTGTTTAATATCATGCTTATTAACGGAAAAATGGTATAACAGAATTGATACATTTTTTAATGGAAGTGTTACATCTTTGTAGAAGAAATTTTTAAACTATAAGTACAATACTATAGTTACTTGAATTTAAGACCCATTTTGGATGCTTCCAGGGACCACGGGTTAAGAATGGTTTGTCTATATGGTGCTCACAAATGTTAAATATGACTGATATAATTTGGACGAATGATTCATTAGTAGAGTTAGTAGTAAAACTCATAATTGCTGCATTAAAAGGCATGTAAAGAGAATGACAGATGGCGAAAGGAATGATTTTGTCAATTAAGGGTGCCACGACGATTTGATTAACCTGCGTTGTTAAAGTTCGTGTTTCAGTCCAAGGTCTTGTGCGTTGTTTAAGGAATTATGTTAGCTTTGAATAAACAAACCTTTTCTATAAGCTGCGTGCCTAAAAACTTTTAACCTATAATGGTTTACTATTTATTTTAGGGGTGGGTGAGGTTAGATACATGACCTTGTAAACTCTTTTTGACATTAGGGTTTATGTGTGTATTAAAATTTTGTAATTTCTTGTTGGGCTTTTGCCTGAATACTCGACATTAGCAGAAGTTCAAAGGCCATTAATAACACAAGAAGAAGAAGACCTTGTAAGCCTCTGTTTCTTTGGCGTGAATAGACGTAGTTGATAATTAGGTAACAGAAATACTTGCGTATTCGTATAGAGTCAAATATCAACAACATTCATCATGTTTAAGATCATTATTCATCTAATTGGTTCTTGTTTTTATTTTTTTTATTTTTATGTATTTTTGTAATTTTATCAGAAGTGTAGTATCTATCCCTTTATCACCTTGAGCATGCCGTCCTATCCTATAATTAAAATTTCATTTAGTTTATATAATAGTACTCCTTTTTATAATATGTAGTTTTAATGTAATTTTGTAGGTAGGCTTTATAAATAAATAAATAATTATAAAAAAAGAACTAACATATATAGTTTAGGCTTTTAATAGAAAAATAAAGGTGTATTTCTTATTATTTTATACTCATTCCTTTTGTGTAATTCCCTTGAAATGTCAGTCTGGAAAATGTACTTGGGTGAACGAAACGTGCTTTTATTCCATTATGTTGAGTACCAGTCTAGACTTGAGTTATTTTACTTTTATATTGAGAGTTGATTTTATTAACTCCGCCATTTTTGTATTCGATCGGTTACTTTCTTTGCTAAGAGGAATATTGCATAAATATATTTTTGTAGATTGTTTTTTGTTTTATCGTTTGTTAATAAATAGTATTTTTATGTTGTAAATATTTGTAAGTAAGTGTAACGAAGATATGAAAAAAAGACATGATTAGAGGCAAAGGCCGTATTCGAACGCATTTTTAAAGGTTAATTACGAAAATTTATAATTTGCATTACCTGCTACTAACACTGTTTCTCCTATTAGGTACAATTGGTTATCTAGAACTAGTGATAACATCGCCAATTGTTTTAAGTTTGTGTTTTGTTTGTGCTAAATTATAATACCCACTCTTAAAGTTGTGTGTGTGTGTGTGTGTGTGTGTGTGTGTGTGTGTGTGTGTGTGTGTGTGTGTGTGTGTGTGTGTGTGTGTGTGTGTGTGTGTGTGTGTGTGTGTGTGTGTGTGTGTGTGTGTGTGTGTGTGTGTGTGTGTGTGTTTAAATTAAAAATATATTCTAACTAATGCATAGGTAGGTTATTAAAATAGATTTTTCACAAAAAGAACTATAATTTGTTGTAGTCTTAACTAATTTTGTTGTTATTAATTTACAAATAAATAAAGAAACGTAATAACAATAAAACCATTTCCGTAATCTTCAAAAATAGCTGACTCCCGTAGCGTATCCAAAAATAAACACTTCAAAAACGCGTGTATATTGACATATGTATGAAGAAATCTTTGATATTCTTTTTTTTATATCAATAAATGACTGCAGTTTGAAAAAAAAAACTTCAATCCAAACTCAGGTACCTCGTCACCTCTAACATACCTTTACAAAACGATAACAAAAGCATTAAAATATTTTACCTGGTTAACTATCATTATTTTATTTGTCTAGTTTAAACATTATCGCGCTTGTGTAAAAATACTTAGTCTAACATTTCAAAAATTGATATTTTAAAATAGACAAACATGTTCCTTAAAGTACATTTAGATTTGTAGGGAGTTATTCTTGAAACGTTTTCGAAATATTTCTTGAATGTGCAATAATGGTGGAGTTTTATTAAGTCCTCTTAAACTGCTGCGACTGTGGACAAATAATATGGTGTGGATAATGGAATTCTGACTTGAATGTTGTACAATGAAGCAACGATGTATATTTTCTACTAGACACAGTGAAAATATAAAACTCTCGGAGGCGCCGAAGAGTGTAAAAACAATAAAGATGACAGCGCGATAGAACAGGATTGCTGACAGCTACGGGGAGATAGCAAAATAAGCATCTCAAATTGCTTACATTAACTTCCTATTTAGATTATAATCTGGTATTCTAGAAAACATATTTCTTTGCTTATTATATTACTACCTTTTACCCGCGGTTTCGCTCACATTTAAGTCATTAAATAAGTATCAGAGATCATTTCAATAGATATGAATAAATATGATTCCAAACAGTGGGCTTATCACGAATTTTAGTCTGGTTTTCGAACCGAGTTCGCTTCAAACGATTTGTATGGGAATTTGAGCAGCGCCACCGCGTGCGGATTTGGAACAACAATATTTTAAATACTTTTTATTAATTTTCGAACGTCTCGATCTTTCGTTCATTTGATAGATTGCTGGTGTTCGTTAGTCGTTAGTAAAAATTCATGATCCCGATTGCTAATGGATCCGTTTTACTTGTGACAGCTCGATTCGAAAGTCAGACTAAATTCGTGATAAGCCCACAGTTGAAACTATAGAAAAAATAGTAATATTTTTTTAAATAAAAGGTATTCTATGTTACTTCTAGTACCTCCAAAAATATGTGTACAAAGTTTCATGATGATCGGTTAAGTTGTTGTTGCGTGAAGATGTAACAAACAAACTCACATTTATAATAAAGGGATAAAATGCCTTCAGTAATTTCTTAGTTAAAATACTAAAATAAAATGTAGTACCTACTTTAGTGATATGATTGGATAGTATATACCAGGGGTAGCCAACCCGCGGCTCTTTGAAGGATTATTTGTGGCTCTCAATAAACGAACCTGAGTCCCCTTTTATTTTTTGTTCTATTATATTTAAAAAAATTATCATTCCATATATGTTTTAAAATGTCTTTTAAATTACTAACAATAAATATGAAAGACTAAGTGCAACGTTTTTTTAATACCTTTTAAATACGTATTTTGAAAAATGGCTCGGTCTATCAAGCAGCTTGGTATATACCATACATCGAAAGTACATAATATTTCGCCTAATAAGCGTGAAAGCATACAATTTAGTTTGCTAAGCAAGTCTTGGGGTACATAATAAATGTAATGCATTGCCGTCTGGGGACCCAGAGGAGCCTTGGCTATATATTCACGATAGCAGACATGACTCCGTGTGTTCTGACGTCTGAGATAGTGTTGATGTAAATGTAAACTAATGTGCCTGAACTCCTAACTGTCAGAGTTTTCCGCTTTAATAATAATAGGCGACGATTGGTAATAATAATAATAAATACTTTGTTGCTTATAAAATAATAATAATAATACTAATACAAATTAATAAATAAGGTATAAGACATTTATTCTCTCAAAAAGAACTACATAAATTCACTTAATTGAGACAAAAATAAAAAATAATTATAAATAAACATAACGCACGTAGAATATTGACAAATTCATCACAAGGCACTCAACCCCATTGGTATATGTTTTTTTAATTCATATTTAAATTTAATTATATTTTTAATATTAGTTATATTATTCGACAATTCATTATAGACCTTTATTAGTTTACCTTTATTATTTATAGAAATTAATAAATAAGAAACAGATTTAGAGCAATTGGGCGATCTTATCACGAAAAATGAAATTTCTTCCAAATAACAAATTGTCATAGGAGAGTGGAGGATGTTAGTATCGGGCAATGCAATTTGGATTAATGAAATACATAAATATACTATATATAAATATAATTAAGAGGATTGTGTATACTGTATAGGTAACGTCTTGATTACCTTCATGTGATCGCATTCAGCTTGACTAACATCAGTGGGCTTATCACGAATTTTAGTCTGGCTTTCGAACCGAGTTCGCTTCAAGCGATTTGTATGGAAATTTGAGCAGCGCTCGTTAGTCGTTAGTAAAAATTCATGATCCCGATTGCTAACGGATCCGTTTTACTTGTGCCAGCTCGATTCGAAAGCCAGACTAAATTCGTGATAAGCCCACTGTACAGAGAGTGCATAGAGCATGTACTTACTTATTTAAAACGTAATGTATTGTATAATATATTGATTGACCTTAACACTTGTATCTATTTTAGGCAAAGTTGCGATGTTTACTGATTCGGCGATAAGAATTTCAGTTAACCTTAGCTAAAGAATATCGGCCGCGTACGTGATTTAGGAAGGGTTTAGAGAAAAAATGTCTTACAGAATAGGGTGGAAGTACTATTGATTGAACACTGAAATTTCTTACATTTGCACTTAGAGTTAAATATCTGTGGCGTAGCGAGGCGGGAGGGGGACATCATGCCCGGGCGCTACTCACAAAGGGGCGCCAAATGGTCCTAAAACAAAAAATTGCTTGATAATTTTTATTTTTCTTATAATTGTTTCTAGAAAATATATGTAAAATTTAGTGCCAACTATGACTTCATTTTTATTTTATGTATTTATTAATTTGCGAGTATATTTTTACATATAATATTATATGGTTTTCGAATGAGGGGGCTAAAAAGGTATTATGCCCCGGACGCGAGTTAAGCTCTCTACGCCACTATTAAATATACAAGAAAAAATGAATTACGTTAAATTAAACTAGAGTTTTAAATATCCCTACAACATTACATTTGAATGAATGATTGAAATTGAATGCAATTTTAATTATAGGATACGACAGCATGTTCAAGATAATTGAAGTCAATGAGTTTCACTTATAAATGCTTTATCTCTATCGTACGTCCGGGTTAGTCGCGATGTCTTTTGAGGTCGGGCCACAAACCTAATAATTAAAGGATGTGTATGTCTTGACGAAGGGTTTTTCGATTAAAATACCATACCATTTTACAAATTTGTTGAATACCAAGGTCATTAACAGTGTCTTTTACCTTACTATAGAAAATAGTATTGGTATTGGTTTTCTATTTACTATTGATATGCCAGATACAACGTTTACATAACATCCACTTTAAGGGATTGTAATAAAATATGATAAATAATATATTTTGGTAAACGATTTGTACAATTTTTTTTCTTACACAACGGTTTTCTTTTTTTTAAATAATAATCCGGGATATGTTCATACTGTACTAACACTATTTACATTGATTGTACGTAAAAGGGCCTATGTGAAATAAAGATTTTTAATTTTGATTTTGACTCCATTTGATGTTAATCTCTATGAGCGTGGATAATTGATAAATATTCGTGGACATGTAGTCTTCTTCTTTCAAGCTATTTTACGTAATACTTAAACGTGTTGAAATTACTTCCGGTCGGTTTATTGAATAATAATCATCGTTCATTGTAAGGAAATATGTTCTTTTTTTAAATTTATTTATTTATATATATATTTATTCATCTAGTTAAATGTTTTAAGATATTAGAAGTAGTTACATTATTGATGTTTTTGTTCTGAATTTTGAATAAATGATACCTTGTTTTTCGAATAATGATTTGTACTGCCGAGAGCGATTATTGTATGTGCCTAGCTTTTTGCGTATTTTTTTTTTCATAAAATATATTGAAAGTTATCGTTTTTTTTTGGACAGTTTTAAAAGTATTTTTTATATTATTTTATGTCGTCTATTTAGTGATCAGTGTTAATAACAATTTTGTCGTGAAATAGTAAAATAAGACCATTCTTTTTTGTTTCAGAGGATCCGACGGTGAGTGCTGTCGTGAACGTATCACTTCCTGAAAGTTCTGAAAAAGACGCCAAGCTGCCGCCCACCGAAGCTAACATGATAGTAGGTAAGTCGAGTGTTTTCCTTATTTTTGTTGACAGGTAGAAGTAACACGGAAATGTAATTTTTCGTATTTATTTATTCATTTTCTTACACTAAAAGCAGACATCTTTCTTAGTAATAATAAATATAATAAAAAATAATCCTAAATAATTTATTCATGAAAATATTTTAGATGCCAATATGACGATTTGCGGTATATTGAAATAGAACACTGCGGTTAATATATACGACATTATATGACAATTACAATCGTTGCAAAAACCTACGAAACGTGTGATTAAAATAAAAGAAACATCATATTAAACCGCATAAAATAATTCAATTTAGTTCAAACATTTATTTATTTCTATTATTTACAAGATGATATTGTCGTGCTTAATAACTCGAATAAAACAAATGAATTTACCACAATATTGACTCTTTCATTCAAATAACAATTTTGTTTACTTACTTGCTTTCCAGTGTTCCTTTTAAATGTTATTTGGTCTACAATTCTAGACTTTCTAACTGCAAGTTTACACCAACTTCTGAACTATATTTATACTAATTAAAACCTTAACTAAGACTAAGTTAGTGTCAGTTACTTAAACATTTACATGGATTAGTACCCTACATGGAATTCTATTTTTAAACCGTCGTCTACAACTTACTCTATTTAAAAGTTCCTATTGTCACGACGCACTTATTTCACGTTCGGAAACTAACCCGAAAAAATCCCGAAATATTTTATCTACTATTTATTATTAAATAGTTACGATTTCAAAACATGTGATACGCGCCACCCACACAGTATCAAATCACTTTTTTAATACAAAAGGATTCATTGAATATTAAACTCTGCTGACGACACGGATATAGTATGGATCCGTGTTTGACATGGTTAGATCCGGAAGTACATTTGTATATCGCTTTGCATTGATGTTAGCTACAATCCAATCCATATAAAACAATTGTAACCACATGGCAAAGCAACAGCCTGCTATAAGGAGACGAATGCATATCATCTATATTGTCAGACCCACTCGACTACTTCAAAGATGAGGTAAAACGATTTAAACAAAAACCTCTCGACCACGCCTTCAACTGTTTGGTTACTCTTTACTTACGTTTTAATGAAAACATTGTACTGGGATAGTTCGACTCAACTTCTACTACATTAATAAAGTGAAATAACATAATCTAAGGGTTCTTAACAAGCGCATCGTGGGGTTAGATAATTTGTAACAAGACGATCAAGTTGGGTCGAAGTAATTCACTTGATTGAATTTAATTACTGGACCTATCTCGGATGCTAACATTCTTTGTCACGTTTGATAAGGTCTCGGGTCACTACGTTTATCAAGTAAATTGAGAGGTCCACTTTGTGATTACAATGTTTTACTCAATACCATTTAGATATTAGGTTTTTAACATTGTGACGTCACCAAGTCTAGGTATGCAGTTATGATGGTCAATTAGCAATAGTTAATACCTATGTAGAGGTATAAACGAGTTTTAAGATTAGCTTTAAGTCCATGTCTGACAATTAAGTCTTTGTTTGCATTCTACCCTAATATCAGTGGGCTTATCACGAATTTAGTCTGGCTTTCGAATCGAGTAACACGAGTCGAGTAACAAGTAAAACGGATCCGTAAGCAATCGGGATCATGAATTTTTATTAACGACTAACGAGCACCAGCAATCTATCAAATGAACGAAAGATCGAGACGTTCGAAAATTAACAAAAAGTATCTAAAATATTGTAGTTCCAAATCCGCACGCGGTGGCGCTGCTCAAATTTCCATACAAATCGCTCGAAGCGAACTCGATTCGAAAGCCAGACTAAAATTCGTGATAAGCCCACAGATCACATGGAATTCTATTTATAGCTGATTTCATAGAATGGAGATGTTATATTCATATATTATATCTGTCTAAATTATATTTTGTTTCTGTTTCAGATATAGTGATCCCGTCGCTGCTTATAGCGGCACTGTTCATTGGAAACGCTTTTATTGTACTCATCATTTACAAATACAGAAAACGGTTGGTATTATTATTTATTTAAATTTGCAATTTATAATTCGCGATAATAGTGTACGAATTTAAGCAGCAGCTTAAATATTGTTCTTGTAGACATTGTTGTTATGTACTAAATTGACACTAAAATTTACATGAAAAATTATTGCTGTCATCACTATCTTTAAATCGATTAAAATTAAAGTCTTTGTTTTAAATTAAAATAATATAAACAAGAGAAAATAAAAACGGCGTAGAACAGTAGTGGCGTAACCCGCAATTATATCTGACCAATGAGCATCGTTCTCGAAAGAAATTGAGAAAGAACTCATTATGCGTCATACAACGATAGATGACGTGACTCTCAATGTATCCGACCAATATTCGACATTCAAAAATAAAATAAACGCTCAATTTGTCAGAAAAACTCTTCTTTTAAGACAATTTATTTTGAGTGATCTCTTCTCTTATAATGGAATTTTAATCGAATTCTATTTTGAATATTTTAACGGTTGACTTAATTAATGTTAAAAAAAAGGTGATGATTATTTTTTAATATTCTACCTGTTCCTAACTAATAGCATTACAGATGGGAATATAAAAATAAAAATGTATAACTCTATTAACACGATTTTAATTAGAGAAGGCTACCTTTAATAACGTAAAAAAATCTTAGTCGACGTTTTTTGTATGTTTAATTAAAAAAAGATTCACAGCTGTTCGAAATTAAATCGCTAATCTTTTTATCCTTCACTGACAGGAATTAATTAGCGGTTTATTGAAAAAGAAAAAAAAACTAAATAAATGTACTATGATTGATTATTTTCTTTTCAATAGGAGTTTAAAATAATTTAGAATATTGATAGGGCGTGCGAATATACATATTTAGTGTTTAGTGTGTTTTTTTTAAAGAAGCAATTAATTTAACTAGTTTCAATAATTTCACTTATTATCATGGATAGCACAAATAGCTGTTATTTACCGAATGCGATCGGTTAATTTTTTTTTTTTTTTTTTTTTATTGATAGCCCAACATGTGACCACACTCCGCCTGATGTTAAGTTAGAGTGCGGTCCATGAGTGGAATCAACTGTTACTACGGACATATGTCCGCGCGCAACAGTCGACTCCACTATGCCGGCTTGAGGAGACGAATGTGCTCTATCCAAACTGACAGGGCACACTCCTCTCGTTATCCCGGCTACTTCCAAGCTGATCCCGAAACGCGACTAGGTCACTTCACGGGCGTTCCGCTTGAAAGTGGTGGTACTTCCCCAGGACGGCATACTGGGCTAATGCCATCTTCAGTCTGCCTACCACTCTTTGTGTGCCTATATTATTATACTATAGGCATTGAGCGACCAAAGTACATATAACAAAGTTACATTGGTACCGGCTTAATTTTTGAGAGATTCGAACACGGGGTCTCTCGACCGCGAGTCCGCACCCTCAACCACTAGGCCACGGAATTGACGGTCATTACGAAAATTAAAATTAGATCAGATCCGCGGCGCAACCACACAGGTATCAACCCACAATAATAAGGAAATCTAAAAAAATCGTTGATAGTTTTGAAACAGGGGTGGCGGGTACTTGTACAAATCCCAAAAATGTGTGAAATTGTATCTCTTATTGACATTTGTATGAAAAGACCTTAAATTGAAAAAGTATATATTTTAAATAAATGAAATATAAAACACAATCTCATAGTAAATAAAATAAGTACGACCTCGATCCCTTTGTCTTTGTTTGATTAGTTTTCTCGCAGTAATCCCTCGGATTTATAGTGTTTGCTTGGAGAACACTTTTGTTACCACTTACACGTGATCGATTTATTCCTACATTCAGATTATACTTTGTTAAGACAATGTACATATCACCGGTTCCTTTTAACAATTTGGCAATTTTCGTTTGTTTGTTGAAATCCCCTCAAAATATAATTCTCCATCTTATGAAGAAAAACAAAATTTTCTGATCGGTTTCTGAGATACTCCACGAATAACAACTTTAAATCGCTCTCCAGTAGGATTGTCATTTTGTAGATCCTAATTAATGAGACCCGGCGATATAATCATTAGATATATTCAATCTTAGTAATACATACGTCTTTTGTTTACTTTCCAAGTGTAATATACTTACTTTTTTATAAAGGCTGTATTAAGCTAATAGTATTATAGGTACTAAAAATCAATGGTATCGGCCCTGTCTCGGTATCGACACTTGTCTCATGAAAACTTTGGCGTAGTAATTGTCTCCGCTTATGGACCAGTCACATGCCTATAGTAAAGAGGATATTTGTTACCATAAATTTTTTGTTACAGAAAAACCGACGACATAGAGGACGAGTTCAACACTATACCGTTAAGCGTGAACGGTAACATACATAGTGCTGGAAACGCTGTTTAGTCTTGAAGCCACGACCTTAATATAGCGATTCTACCAACTGTGGTACGCTTCCGATGTCACCGTTTTAATCATAACCTTCTATTAATATAGAATCGCTGACTTCGGATGTATGCCTATGCTTTGTACGTTAGCACATTAATATTTGATTAAATTTGAAAAATATTTATTTATTCATATTCTTATAATTCAATTGTTTTTGCGCGATAAGATTATTTGAATTTGTAATACTCTAGAAATTACAAAGCTTTCGAAACGTCGCGTCGTATCAAAATAAACGCGATAGTAGATTCCAAAGAATATTTTAATTTAATATGACAATAATTCGTTAAATTAAATTTGAAATATTATTTCTTCGCTATAACGTACAATTTTAAAAAGCTATAAAAATCGCTATAAAATGTCGTTCGTGGTGGATATTTAAATTAGTCGTATTATATAGTACTCAATAATTGATATTATTTCTTGGAAGCCACTCTCAGAATAAAATTAACGATTGAAATATGAATATCATAAAACAATGCATAAAATATCGTAAAATTTTCTTTTGAGAAAATCTTGAAAAAAAATAGCACTCAATTCTAGTGTAGTTCTCTTCACCAAAGACAATTTAGAACGTGAGTTATAATCCTACTTATTGATATAGGTACCTTTAGCGTATATCAGCTATTGCATCTCTGTGTACCTTTTCATTTTATCCAAGTTACTTTCTAAAGTAGAACGATTTAGGTATTAAGTAAGGACTGATATTGGTAATAAAAATTGGGGAAAAAATATAAACTTTGAAGAGTTAATTTTTGCTATATTTTCAATAGAATTTGTTTGTTCACCAAATAAATTCTTCTATGACGTTGGTAAACTAATTGCTGTAGCAGCTACGAGTTTCCTGAACTGCTGGACATTCATCTTATTACGTCAGAAGTTCCAATGCGATACGCGTACGAACTGGCTGATTTTAAATTTGAAAACTTAACTGCTTCTTAAAAACATTTTTTATGACCGTTTTTAGTTCAACATACCACCGATAGGTTCGTATTAATCCATACATAAAAAGGTACCAAATTATTGCGTTTTTAATGTTAAGATTTTAAATTTAGAATAAGTTTAATTTCATTAGGCGCTGAGGTAAAAATTGAATAGTCCATTCTTGCTGATATTTGCGTGTGACTGTACGCGTACGTCACGCAGGACACGCACATGTGTGTGTTCTAAAAATTGTAAATTTGTTTATAATTATGTTGCACGCAACACTGGCTTTTGTTTTTTGTATTTTTACAGCTTCTTCCTAGTTATTGTACATTAGATTTTTATCTATAACTGTATTTAATTTAAATGTTAAATTGTTTGTAATCGTATGTTAATGTATTTAATAGATTCAGAAGTAAATAAACCACTTCATCTTCATTTTTGTTGTTTTATTTTTAGATTAAATAGTAACCTGATATTTTAGCCTTTATTTTTAGAGATTTCTATTTTGGCGAACAATTTAGTAATGATTTATTTCTTAGGTTTATTGTTTTTTGTTTCATAATAAACAATTTCAGTTAATTATCCGTGTTCCTGTTTACATAATTATAGAAGTAAATAACTTAATTATGTATTTATTATACCAGTTTGCAAATATAGAGTTATTTACTCGGGATATCGTATTGTTCATTGTTATTCCGCAGTAGATAAAGGAATGTTATGAAAACAAACACGGCATATATTTTCATTTTCTCAACGAACGCGAGCGAACGCAGAATGCAAATTAAAAGAAAATTGAATCTGCATATCACAATCTATATTCAGTCGGGCTGCAAAATGTGTATTCGTTAAGTTGGACGGGCACTAGCAGTTTTGTTTTTGTTTGTTGTTTAGTTATACAATATTCATTCAAGAAACCAATTAATCACAGAATTAACAGGAGTCGCATCTTTGAAAATTGGCAATACAATAGATCCGTGTTTAAAAATAACTAACAGAAGATTGTGTCTTAATACGCATTACTTTATGAATAAAAGTAGCGCATCGTCTGTGATATTTATTTATTTATTTCAATGTACAATTGTTTGTATTCAAAATTTAAAAAGTAACTAGTCCCACCACGTTGACGATTACTATATTTTTATATTCAGATATTCAACAATGGAGTTATTTGTGTAAATAGAGGAATAAAATATTGCTCTGTGTTATTTCCTGTTTTCAGAGTTCAATTAGCTATATGAAAGTGTAATTACATATTTGTAACACATTTGTGATATACTTTTCAATTAAAACTTACTCGGACGCTCTGAGTTCCTCTCACAAATAAATATTTAATAACATATTATAAATCTTTTGTACCTAATAGTCATTTGTATCAGGTTTTTATGTATTGTTTTTGTCTTGAGAACATTGTTATATTGTATGAAGACATTACAGCGAAGGTTACATTACTTATTAGTACTCCTGTATTTTAAGCTAACCTGCGGTACAAGAGTGAAAACGACTGCTATCAGTGGGCTTATCACGAATTTAGTCTGGCTTTCGAATCGAGCTGTCACAAGTAAAACGGATCCGTTAGCAATCGGGTTCATGAATTTTTACTAACAACTAACGAGCACCAGCAATCTATCAAATGAACGAAAGATCGAAACGTTCGAAAATTAATAAAAAGTATCTAAAATATCGTAGTTCCAAATCATTATCAGTCTGTCTTCAACTGTTTAACCTCCACCCGTGACTCGATTAATAATAATTAGAAACGTTAAATGATAAGTACACCTGTTTAAAATTGTTAATATAATTAATTACCTGAAGATAATCTCTACGCTTATGTAAGCAAACTAAAGACACCGACGACGCGTGTCGTGGTTTTATGGCCTTGAATGAAATAAAATGTTAAAACACTAGTTCTACAAAGATTAGTTTAAAAGGAAAACCGAGCAACATTTGACCAAAAAAAAACTCACACAATAAATTCTTCAGAAGTAGCTATATTTAAGGGTTAAAATGTAGAGAATCAAGATGCGATGCCAATGCGTAACAAATGGTGCTATTCGCCCTCTTCGCTCGATCCCAATTCAATTTATACCCGAATAGATGACCCCCGAACTCGACCCATCAAAATATCTAACAAACTGGCACCACAACGATGAGGGTCGGATAAATCATTTTATGCCTAAACGCCGAGAAAATCGTTGGTACAAAACAAATCAAATTGTTTCGGACGCTTTTTTATGTGGTCTTCATGCGTATGCACTATGCAGGCATCATGTGTGAATGTGTTTATGTATAATTAATGATAAATTTGCATTACAGAGTCGATTACGGTCATGATGGAGTGAAAGTGAAATGATCCCAGACTTCTTAGACGATGGTTTGTATTTATATTGGTATATTTATATAGTCATCCTTATCTCTTTCGCCTCTTTTATGTATATTATTATTATGATTGTTGACTCTGCTTCAAGATCGAAGTTAATATTGTGTATGCATCGCACATAATTTTGACTGAAATTTTCAATAGATGATTAATAACTACAATTTCCTATTTGTTTTATATCTTATGTTATTGACTTCCATATGCATGTGGCAGTTTATATTTAATACGCTTTT
This sequence comes from Tineola bisselliella, assembly GCA_028551675.1. Taxonomy (NCBI): domain Eukaryota; kingdom Metazoa; phylum Arthropoda; class Insecta; order Lepidoptera; family Tineidae; genus Tineola; species Tineola bisselliella. Next base: position 42,022 of record JAPWLS010001805.1, read on the forward strand.
CTTTTGCAAACACCATAAACATAACGAATTACAAATAATATACGATTTACTACAATAATTATTTTTATTATGATTATACAAGCTAAGCTATAATCGGACGTTGTACTAAAATTTTAAATTAGTAAAAGCCAACGATGTTTAATGGTGGCGGCCAAATAAGGCGCTAATCTCATTGTTTATGAAAATAGCTGTCCGTAAACCGAGTAATACCAGAATGGTTAATGAAAGTGTCTGCCCTCGGGACTGCACTTTTCACGACAATACCATCATAAAGTTACCACAAAATTGGGTAAAATAATCCACTTTAGTATAGTCGTAATTTTATTCAGTCTGGCTTTTTTAAATGTTTTTTTTTATATATATTCCAAATATAATACAATAATAATAGTGTGTAGGCAGAGATGGATTTTGAGGTAAAATTTATAAATAAACATAACGTACATAGACTAATTATATCGTATTAAACTAGAACAGCGGTTCTCAAACTTTTTTGGCGAAGGAAAAAACCTTAATATAATTATAAAATACTGATTTATATGTATTTATGAATAATCATATTGCAATGTAATATTTAGATGTAACCTTATAATCTCCCTTTGGTAGGTATTTTTTGCAATATTTTAGCCCTAGGGTTCCGCGGAACACACTTTGAGAATGGCTGAACTAGAATATTTGCAACACCATCCAACAAGGCACTCAGACCCATTATGTGGTTCTTCAATTCATATTTAAATTTGTTTTTTTTTTTTATTATTCCACCATAACAGTTCTCTTTTCATAGCTACTTCTAACTCCCAGGATTTTTATCCGATCTTTATTTCTTGTGTTGAATTTATGTGTTTTTTGTTAAATTTAATTTTTGTATTAATTTGATTGAGTATGACTTTTCTTATAAGAATGCATAGTATAATATGAGAATAAGATATTGTATGCATTTTTTATTATATTCGAAAAGGTAATACGCACTCAAATAGATGTTGACTTGACTGTGGTCCATGAGGCTGCAGTGACCTCTGTTAACTGTATTTATATAGAAAAAATACGTTATTTAATTTACGTATATAATAAGGAATTTACATTGAAATTAGTCACCTCAAGGAATTATAATAGGAAATACTGTTAGCTCCTAAAATATAGTTTATTAAGTAGATATTTGACTGACAATGAATGAATGCTTACATATACATTGCCGTCTTTGTTTTTAATGAAAATCGCAGCAATAAGTAATTTTTGATTAAAACGAGTAATGGACGAGTAATTAATGCTGAGTACATCTGAAGAGGTCGCTAAGTAACGTTCTATGTTATTTACATAGGTGGAATCTATCTCGTCCTATATTGTTACGTTGCCTATTAAAATCGCAGTTTATTTTTTAGACCTGACTATTTATACTATATATAGTGTCAAAGTGTTGAATGATTTAAAATTTAAAACATTATTATTATAATATGTTCGGACAATTCGATGTCTATGCCTAATTTTGGCGGTTAAACGTGCTGTCAGTTTTTCAATTGTTTTTTAAAAAAAATAAATATTACGTTTTATTTTAAGTCCCCATTGTAAAGGCGAGTAAAGAAGTTTTTAATATGTTCCTACACGCACATAATATTTATTATTGAATTCTTCAAAGCGACATAATATGATTGTATTATTAAGTACAATTGTATTTTTACAAAGCCAAGTGTTCTAATAGGAACCTACGGATGATGTGGGAGAATAGAATTGAATGGATTATATTATAGCTGGTGCTTAAGTTGAGCTTTTAGAACCGAAAATGCGTTAATAAAATAATATTAATGAACTTGGGATAACATTTTTATACTGAACTTCAGTCGCTTTGAATTTTTTCCGCGTCTTAACGTAAACCATGGACATCGAATGTTAGTTCCTTGAGAATATAATATTAATGGAATTTGTCATATCTACATGAAATAATTCACATTTACTACATGGTTTGTTTTATTATTTTAAATATTACGAATGCATACTTTATTTTCATCGAGTTCACTTCTTTCCTAGCGAGGTCATGTCTACAAGAATACACCGTCTTTAGTAAGTAATTACAAGTACAATGTTGTGTTCTTAGCTTGGTTCTTAGTCTTTGGCGATGTTAATTGGTTTGAGGTTAGAGTAATGGATAGCTGGCTTAATTGAATTTTCTAAAAGAATATGTTTTAAAAAAAATTGCAATGTAACTATACAGAAACTTAAGAATTCATATTATGAAAACGAAATGGTCGTTGGTGTTTATTTTACATAACAATTCGTTCTAAACGTTCTTTTATAAACGAAAAAAAACGTCATGGGAAATATTTAATAAATGGCTCAAAGGAAATAGAAGAATTGTACAAAAAAGCGATGTGATTTAATAATAATAAAATAGACGCATATTGCCATTGTCGACCCGTTTCTGTCAGCGACCGGATTTCAATCCTATTGTCAATAAAATAAAGAGAAATTGAAATTCATAACGATGTGAAATTTCTATTAAAGGAGCACCTGATGAAAATGCCTTTAGTTAATGAGTAGGAAATTTGGGCAATGTAATCTGGAATTAAATCTACCCTCATTTCATTTCTAAAGTTATTTTGACAAATTATTATTAGTTTTAAACGGCTGTTTTAGCTTCAATTTACTATAAATTTAAAACGATGTATTATTATTTAAATATCATTTATTTTTACTCCTAATTTTTTTTTAATTTGTAAGCGTATTTTGTTTTCGAAAAATTTGAAGTATTTATGTGAATAATTCGTATTATAATGACTTTAAAATTAAACAGAAAAATTCTACGTTCATTTCAGTTAGATGTTTGTATTTCTACTTTCAGTGGCGTGAAATCGTCTAATACTTTTCTCATCGATCATATTATATAAACGAGCGCTGAGAAAAATGAAACTTCTATAAACACAGTGTTGTAGGTCGCGTTTACAATAAATCTGTATTTTATATTTGGTGAAATTTCAAGAGTATTAAGTAATGTGTTTATGTATGTATTGGGTCGCACGTGACAGGTATTGCTTGGTGTGGGGACATTGAAAAGCATATGTATTTAAAACTTACGCTTGAACAATATTAATAATATACATTTGAAACAGTTCATATTTTAGTCAATAAACAAGCATAAACTGAAACTTAACTGTATTATTTGGTACTGGATAGGGCACGGGAGCTTCCCACATTTCGGAATATAGGCACGGGAATATCCCACATTTCATGATAGGGGCACGGGAACTTCCCACATTTCGGAATATAGGCACGGGAATATCCCACATTTCATGATAGGGGCACGGGAACTTCCCACATTTCGGAATATAGGCACGGGAACATCCCACATTTCATGATAGGGGCACGGGAACTTCCCACATTTCGGAATATAGGCACGGGAATATCCCACATTTCATGATAGGGGCACGGGAACTTCCCACATTTCGGAATATAGGCACGGGAACATCCCACATTTCATGATAGGGGCACGGGAACTTCCCACATTTCGGAATATAGGCACGGGAACATCCCATATTTCATAATAGGGGCACTGGAACTTCCCACATTTCGGATTATAGGCACGGGAACATCCCACATTTCAGAATATAGTCACGGGAACATCCCACATTTCATAATAGGGGCACGGGAAATTCCCACATTCCGGAATATAGGCACGGGAACATTCCATATTTCATAATAATTAATTTTAACATTTCCTCCAAGTCGGTGTCAGTCAAATCTTCATCTTGCGATTCAAGCAACTTCTGAATGTCACTTGATTCTATTTGAATGCACAATCTAGGCGTAGTTATAAAAAAGGTCTATTTTATTTATCTTTTTATTAGTCCACTTGCCGACGCGTTGACAAAGGATACCGAATGCTTTTTATGTATGTACCCATTCAATCCGCGAATAAAGAAATTTTAGGCCGCGAATATAGGACTTGAGTCACAATTTTTCAATCCGCGAATAGTGAAAACGCGAATGAAGGAACCGCGAATAAAGAGCTTCTACTGTACTGTTATTTTACTTTAAAAATAAATGTTAATGTACTTTTTATCTATGATGTTTTTTTACGTCTATTTTCTGTCCTCTGTTGTGTCCAAAGTTAAACTAATATTATGTTGATTTTGAGTTAAAAAAAGTTTTACCAATAAAACTCGACACAAGCTGAACGTTATTATTTTCCTTTAGTAAACTAAAACAACAATTTGAATTTATCTTTTTTTTTGTATTTTGAAATGTATGTTTTCAAATACGTGGGAAGATGGAATTCCCACGTAGTGTAATCTAAACCTAACTTTAAGAGCATATTTCTACTTATACAAGATTAAGAGAAAAACTTGACTCAACTAACTTTAGATCGTAAATTCATTGGGAAACAATAATTCATTGTTTTTGTGTCGAGGGAGAGAATTAATGACACTTTGATTGAGTTCGAAAACTGTTGTTAAGTTACGCATTTTTATATAATACTCTACAAAGTATTCTTAGATTTAGGAGATATACATAAACGTAGATATATGTATATTTGTGTGTTAAATTCACTTTTAGAACAATGAAATTAAAAAAACTCGTCTGGAAACTCAGCAGCTGCCTGATGATTTTTCAAGTCGGGAGTTTGTCATTAATGATGATTGATCAAATGTACACGCGTCTTATCTAGCCGGCATAGCGAAGGTGACTGCTTCTGTGGCGTAGTTTGTCAAGACGAGGTCCCAAGTAAATATTTACTAGCGTATTTTAAATATAACACTATTATAACAGTAAATATTTGTTTTGGGTCTTCGTTGTCCTCGTCTGGACATCCAAAGCACAGATTATTTTTATAGGTTAAGGCTATATGTAGTCGAATTCATGCGAATTTATTTTCCTATAACTGAAACAAATGAAACACGTGCTTATTAGTGAAACATGTTTTCTGCCACAATAACCTTCACTTTTACTGTTCATATGTAATTACATATTAAACATACATATAGAACATTCGTGTGAATAAGACTCTTTAAAGACCTTTGTGACGGGTGGTAAATTGCCTTTTTTATGGTGACCAAATATTTTACGTATTTTCTTTGTTTTTCTTTATTGTGGTTATGCTGGCTTGTTACTCAGAGCACCCGGGTTTGATATCCGGATAAAACAAATGTTTATTTATATATATTTATCCATATATTACAGATTTATAATTGTATATATTATATACTTGTACAGGCAATAAAGTAGAATAAAAATTTAAAAACAATAGAATGTGCAAAAATAGTGGTTATCTTTATGTGAAATAATATAATAAAAACGCAATTTTTCTGATATTCTTAACTTCTTAATATTCTGTAAATAGCAGTCCCATATCCTATGATTTATTTCCAAAACTATGGTCACCCTAACACGTTGGTTGCTTAAGTGTGTAAAGCAAGGGTGCAACTGAAGGGTCGCTCGGTTCATTTCCTGTCATGTGGAGTAGCACATTTTCTAGGGTGAAAATCAGTATGTGACAAACTTGTAATAAACTACCCGCTAATATTTTAAAATAATTGCATTTGAATAATAATGATTTAAAAAAAAAGTATTGTTGTGTAAGATTTTAAATCACGGAACTTAATTTCCTAGTACATGAAATTTATATTATGAGGTATACAAATTAAAAAAAAATCACTCTATTGGGATCAATTTCTCTCAAAAGTTATACCGTACCAATTATGAGTTAAATTGTTTTGTTACAAATATTTCAGTACCAATAGACACTAAACAGGAATATGTTTAGTCAAAATCTTTATATAAAACAGTTAATTTTTTTATAGAAATCTCTAGTATCTAAAATTTTAATTAGATAACTCAAGTGAACTCCTAACATAACCTATTATGAAACATTACAACTTCCTGAAATAAGCCCTAAAATGTGTAACACTCGAACAGCCTGAAAGTTTCCTAAGGCATTAATTCAAACAAAACTACATAAACATGTCTAAGTAAAGGCAAAATCATTTAGATAAGGATCACGTTTATTACGTGTGCGTATTGCCACGTGTATTGCCACAATCTGAGGTCGTAATTTATTATGCCATTTTACCAAATAAATAGAGCTCCTATTAGTTCTAATTACACTTTCTAGTGTTGTTTTTGAGATCCTTTGTTTTGTATTAATGATTCGGTTGTGGTAAATAATACGGCGGTTTATTTTTAGGGCCGTTTTGTGCTACGATTTGTTAACAATATCTGTCGTATTTTAAATGTTGTCTATAAAATATATATAAAATATCTTAGATCCAGTTCAAGGATCGATAGATCACTAAGTGTGGTCATTTATATTATTAAAAAATGTATTGTATGATCAGTGAGTCTTGTATTAGCAAATATAACTTATATCCTATTAAAAATATATGTATAATAATTATAAAACAAAAAAAACATTCTAAATTTAAATACATTTATGATTCAAAAACAAAAATTTAAAATGGTCGACATTCATTTTTTTAAATGTAATTTAGGCATACTCGTATAGCAAATGGCAGCTTTAAACATAAATGACAGACGCAGTTTCCCTTATTTCGAGGAAAATCGTTACCATATAACCATTTGTTCTAACATTTCTCTTATCTGTGCTGACGATGTGAGGGTTTTTTTTTTTCAATAAATAAAACCGTTTAAAGCGTTGACATTTTTATTTTTTAAACTGACAGATACACGGAATATAGTACTTTTTGTTTTTTTTTTCAAGATGTATTTTTGATATGAGGGTTTACATATGTATAAATATTTAAAGAAGAAGAAGAATATTATAAAGATGAAGAGTTGTATTTTTATATACTCGTATGTCAATCGTAGGAGCTGGTAGAGTTTTCCGATTTGAAAAACTATTTTTAGGTTAGCTTGTTATGACGCACCATGATATGAAGTGCAATATAAACAGAAATGTCTATTTACAATTTATTTGTTGACGTAGATAAAATTATACAACAAATATACAACTTCTACTATATATATGTACATTATTAAAATATAGCATATATTTTACTATCAAAATGATTATGTTTCATACTAATAAATAGATTTACAGCTTTTGATTATTTTGTATAATTTGTATTTGGTTGTTATTCGCTAAATACGGCGGCCATATTGGATTTGAAGAAAAAAACAAATGAACGGCAGTCGGTCGATTTGCGTAGAAAATTGTATGATTAGTGAATGATATTGTTATAAAAATAAAGACAAACAATGTTTTAAATCCTTTTAATTATTTATAAAGTTTTTAACACAATAGACTAAAAATACGCTTAATTTAGGCAATAATAATATTTATACTATATTATGTAGTATGAAAATTTCTAATTATAAATTTACGTTTGAAGTAATTCAATTGAATTCTATTTATAGATATGATGATAATGAATGGTATTAATTAATTCATTTAATGTATTTTATTATCTCAACGAGATACCTAATATACTAGCCTAATTATGGATATTTAATGAAAGCGTTTTCTGTGGTTTAAAATATCCAGTTAATTCGTGAGTCGCGATAATTATCGAACTCTTTATGCGAATATAATATTTAATTATAACAAATATAAATACTGTAATTGTACTGTTTTTGTTTTCTATAATACTAAAATGGGAATTATATTGTTATTGATAAAGATAAATATTTTGAATATTAAATGTAAATATACGGATTTAGGTACTTGATAAAAACTTGTGTATAGATCAATATTCATTTTCATCACTAATAAAAAATATTTAAAATAATTAAATAGTTTAAAAAACTAGAAAAACACGCGCGCTAGCTTTATCTCTTTTACTCCACTACACAGGATCTATAAAAGAATTTATAAATCCTGCCGGTTCTAATAAAGATAATGGGAAACTGTTATTAAATTATTGCATTGTCATCGATCCTTAATACGTATGCAAAGTTTCAAATTAATCAGACTTCTGGAAATTGGTGAAAATTATGCTCAAAGATTCCGTTACATACATACATACATACAACCTAAGCTAATAATAATAAAAAAATATAAAAAGCGTGTTAAAAATAATGTTAACTAATAAAGCAGATATAATAAATTGGTTTAAAAGACCTCATGCTGGCGTGCTATCGTGTTATTACGAAAGCTTGGCAGCTATAGAATTCATGGTGATCTTGTAATGGTAGGATAGTTTATATTACTTGTTATTTCATTTTCTTGTTTGATACATGGAGTGAGAATCGCTAACTTCCTTCTTAATTTAAATTAGTATATTATTTTAAAATTTATACAGTGTCGCGTACTATAGTTCAGAGTCTATTAATATTGCTTATTAGTGATTCAATTTTAGTGATTGAACCCAGTATAATAATAGTTATAACAATTTTGTAAGATAAAGCGAGAGAAGGATAAGATTTTTAATTAAAATTGTTGAGAAGTATTTAGGAGCAAAAGTTAAATTGACTCGTCACAGAATAATTAAACTTGATAAGTACGACTGCAATACCTTTCCATTCTGCGAAGTGTGTACAGAGTTGAGACGAAATTTACGAGCTTAATAACAATGGAAACAATTGCCACGGATGAGGAGATGAAATGAGATGCATACGTCTGCCAGATCAATTATTAAATTTGAAATATTAATTAGTTTTTTGTTTGTTTGTTGAATCGCAAACGCTTTTATATACATATATCAGTGTTTCCCAACTTTTTTGTGCCATGCCTCATCTTAGCCCTTTCGAAAATTCTTATGCCCCCGCTATGCTTTTTTCGTCAAATTTGGCATCGAACGCATTTAAATGCCCCTGAACGAAAGGGTTATACTCGTGTCGAGTGCACTTTCGAATTGTCCCCCTTATCAATTAAATTGCGTGGCCCCACATTGGGAAACACTGGTCTATATAATAGTATAAATTATAATAGAAATCATAACTAAACGCTATTGAGCTTAATCAAATTGCAACGCACGAACAAATTATTGGAAAATAAAACTTCAGTAACATATTTAAATAAGGATTGACTTTAATACAAATTTTACTTTTAAGCTAATCTTGTCTAAGAGCCCGAGTTATAATACCTTAATAACCTCCTACGATATACGTAAAGAGAAAACGTGATAAGCGAATATACTTTTTACCAAGCACGACCAAATGCACTCTTTATTTGTTGAGTCGAACTATAAGCAGGGATTTCCTTTTTCCTTGTTATATAGTTCTTTTTGTGTTTTTTAGGAGTCATTCAAGAATTAATTTAAAAAAATTAAATATCTGGTAACGCTATATTCAGATCAAACGTATTGCTCTTTGACACAGAGTAGCATATTCCATGGATTTGAATTCGACAAAAGTTACAATTGAAAGCGACTAGAGCGTGATTTAAACTAGATATGAAACGATATAATTAAGCGTTCAAGTGTACTACTTATTTTCAATTATTTTCGAGTGTACTTCCTATTTTAAATTGGTTTATTATTTATTGTTATATAATTCCTTTGTTTTTTATTATATTGTTGACATGAAATTAAATTAAAATTAAGAAATTAGTACTCAGTTGAAATAGAATGACATTTTACAACAATTTCTTAACGTTAACTTGAAACAAATACGGTAAGTTGACTACTAAAAGTATCTTTTAGTAGTCACTAATACTCTCTAAGCTTTACTGTGAAATAGTGCCTCACCTATCGCTAGCAATTAATCTGACAATAAGTCAGCTAGTTACATATTCGTGAGATCAACGTTTTTCTTTTAATTTTTATTAATATATTATAATATCCAATACAGATGAGGTTATTATAAACAGGATTATGAATTGAAGCGTTCGATATTCGAATTTGGAGCGATTGAAACGCCGACGTGTGTCACTCTATTCTGGCGCGTGTCACGAGAAGTTCTGACTGAGTAATTACAAGAGTCTTTGAGGCGCGAAGCTTCGTGAAGCGAATTCAGATCTTTAATAGAATTCTCAATCTTTCACCCGCGTTCGCATACACCTTCATTTAGCGTCACTATCGGCATTACTTTGCGTGAACTTGATATGAATATAATATGAAGTTGATAAATGTTTGAGTAAAGTCCTTGATTTATTATTTTATGTATGTATTGTGTAGATTTAGTTATTATTCTATAATGAATTGCCGAATAATACAACTAATATTAAAAATATAATTAAATTTAAATATGAATTTAAAAAACATATAATGGGGTTGAGTGCCTTGTGATGAATTTGTCAATATTCTGCGTACGTTATGTTTATTTATAATTATTTTTTATTTTTGTCTGAATTAAATGAATTTTGTAGTTCTTTTTGAGAATATAAATGTCTTAAACCTTATTATTATTTTATTATCATTACACCTTCTATATCACCGTTGTAGATTAGCTGGTAGACAATGCTGACGGCGTTAGCTAATTAATTTTTGTGCAATAAAGAATTTATTATTATTGATTAATTTTGCGTTTAACAATTGTGTTTTAAATAATTTTTGTTCGAATGACAGTTCTCCTCTAATATGCTCATCGGTATATTATAAACATTAAAATTAAGGCCTATAGAACAAAAGCAGCTAGACGCTTAAAAATGAGTTAATTTTCATTTAGTTCATTTAGTTAGGCACGGTATATAATAATTATCTTACAAACAATTGAAGGTATAACTTTTAAAAAAAGAATTCGAAAATTGATGTTAAGTTAATATCCGCTTTTGTTACTTCCTGAAAAATCGACAGACTTGGATGTAGATACCTTTGATTATACAGACATCAGTTTAAAGTGATTAATTGGTTAAGGAAGTTAAACTTTTAGCTTCAAACGTAACGTAAACAGTAAACGCGCTGATTGGATATGCGAGCGATAGTGTTTTGTTTGCTACGCATACATTCAAACACAAAGCTACGATAATGCTACAACGTTGTTTCTGTATAGCAATAGGCTTACATCTATTCCCTTTTAGATGTAGCATTAATTTTAGAAGCGTATTATATGTATAATACGCTTGTATGAGAGTAGCTATTTATATCTATCTCAATATATACATACATATATAATATTAGCGGCTCGGTACGTGCTTCGCTACGTATAAAGTGAAATATTAAAAAAAAATTGGAACATCAAATTCATGCATCAAACAGCATGAATGATATTTCACAATGACAAAATTTTTAATTACTGTCAACACTGAAAATAGTTTCAATTTGACAGCACAATCCGCCATTTATTGAATTCATTAGCTACAAAAAATGTGATAAATGAAAAACCGCTGTACCGATTTTGTGCAAACTTCACATAAACCATCTACTAAATAGTCCGAACAAAGCCTAAACATTTGGTTTGGATAGGTGAGCCCGTTCTTGAGTTATAAAATTACAACGAAAAGTGCCATTGATTTTTATATATATAGATTGGTGGTACCAGAAATGTAAACAAGAAATATAATAGATATTATTAAAATTAAAATAAGCATTTACTTCGGGTTTGGATGTTATACCTACTTCTTGATATATCCACAGAACAGGGTGTTCTAATTGTACATAGAATGTATTTGGGTATACCTAACCATTTTTATTCATTTAAAATAATATTTATATACAGCATTTGTATTTATTATGTAGTCTTAATAAAAACAACATTTATAAGGAAATTTTAATGATTTCAAAAACAAAATTTCCTTAAAGAAATTATAAAAGTTTTCAGAACGGACAGGTGCGAATAATTTTCTCTCATTGCTTAATTAATTTAACAATATTCTCAATGGAGTTATTCATTCAATGTAATTATGCCGAATTCAATAATTAGATGTCTTTATTATGATACTGTTTAAATAAAAATACTAGCTTTTACCCGCGGCTTCGCTCGCATTTAAGTCATTAAATAAGTATCAAAGATCATTTCAATAGAAATGAATCAATATGATTCCAAACAGCTGAAACTATAGTTAGCTGAAAACTATAGAAAAAAATAATTTATTTATTTTTAAATAAAAAGTATCCTATGTTACTTCTAGTACCTCCAAAAAATTGTGTAAGTACAAAGTTTCATGATGATCGGTTAAATAGTTGTTGCTTGAAAACGTAACAAACAAACTCACATTCACATTTACAATATTAAGTAGGGATATATAAATAATATCATTTTAATATCGCTTCTTAGCGATAAGGCCGCCATCTCTTTACTCACTTACTTGTATTTTTTTTCTATATTATTAAGCAATAAATAAAAAATAAATAATGGTGTTTAATACCATTAGTATACCGTCCCCGATAAATGGTATTTTTCTGGGATCTGTAGAATAAGACATATATAATCATGGGCGTAGCCAGCCATGGGCTCAGGGTGGGGCAGCAGTCTAAAATAATATGTAACCATCAAACTATACCTACGCTCTTACCGCGGTTAATTTTTTTTGTGTCGGCTGACGACTGTCTAATGTGAACTTTCTTACGGATTTTAAGTATTGTAGTTAGTATCTAGGTAATTAAGTTTTTTTTAGGTTTGATTAGGTACCTTATAGGCCAGAGCCAGGGTGGGGCAACCGCCCCACCCTGGCCCACCTTGCCTACGCCCATGCACTTAATGATGGTTTAGTAATAATTATTAGTTAGTTCTGTATTTCCATTACTGAGTGACAACATTGCATTTGGTGTCTTATTTTCGTCAAGATAAATGAACCTTTTTAAATATTTAACCGTTACGTTTCTGAGGTAAAGATCGGCGTGTTCTAAGAAGTAACCGGCTATAATGTGTTAAATACAGCAGAAGTAATTTCTATATCCACAAATAATATAGAAAAGACAGGTAAGGTATTAAAAAATTGCAATAATCATCTTTTTATTGCTAACAGTCTACAATTTATATGTTGTTTCCTTTAGTGAATAATTTTATAATTTGCAAATGAAAATAGAAGATTTTTTCTATTTTTCTTTGTGAAAGCAAATACGGTTTGTGTCAGTGTTTCCCAAAGTGGGGCAATGTGATTGTTAAAGGGGGAAATTCGAAAATGGACTCGACACGAGTTTAACCCTTTCGCTCCGGGCCATTTAAATGCAATGCTAGATTTCGATGCCAAATTTAACAAAAAAAGCAAATTCTTAAATAATTGCGATATATAATTATTAGGTATAATTTAGCTTGACGAGACCAAAATATAATAATATAATAATAATAATAAAGGCTAAGGTGGGGCATGGCACAAAAACGTTGGGAAACACTGGTTTGTGTGATCATAAAATGCTCGTACTATTTTCACACTTCAATTAGTATTTTCAATTGAAAGACAAATAAATGATCAAAGACTTTGTGTTTGTATTCCATATTTTTTCACTAAGGTTCGGGTTTATTCATTTATTTCTTTAATGGTAATTAAATTAGATATTTATTTCCAGTAAGAATTGTGCATTGTAATTGTACAAACTATGATTGGCGAGTTTCATGTGATTTCTTCTCGTCATATGCCTTTCCGAAATGTCGAGATTCTGACTATGCGCAAGAGCCTAAAAGACCTACGGGAAATAAATATTTTTTATTTTGATTATATATACCTATATATAACAAAGATAGCCTTATCACTAAAAACAGTCTCTTCCGGGTAATCTATCTTAAGATAGATATACAAGTATCTGTAGAACTAGTCATAGAACTGTATTGTTGTACGTAGTATACAGTAATACCCTGCTTTACGTGACCCCGTTATGCGCGGTTGCACTATAACGCGAAATTCAAATTTGTTATTAAATTACGCGAAAGAGTGCGTATAAACATAATGTAGTCATCAACTTATCTATGGTCGCGGGAATTTCAGTTAACGTGATTTTTTCCGGAACGTATCCCTCGCGTAAAGCGGGGCATTACTGTATATTATGTATATACGCATATATATGTATTATTTATAAAGAAAATATTAACAAATGATAAGAAGGAATCCTGTATATTCTATATTGTTGTTACTCATGAATTTCGGACTACGTGAGTTGTAAACTAAAACTAAAATTAAGAGTAACCATTAGAAAAGATATAAGAAATCTAAGGGCATATATTTGAAGTTGATCCTTTGAGGGCTGTCCAGATTAACGTCTTCATCATTAAGAGCTGCCATTCGTTATTGGATTATATTAGTAATAAACTAAAATATTTATTTTGTAGTAGTTTCGTTTGAATAACTAACGTACTAAAAAAACAATAGTGTCTACTTAGCCTTGTTTATTGAGAATATGAAAATACATAAACTTTTTTCTAAGAATTCGCTAACATGCTTTAAGTTTAAGATGATCTTGATGCTTTCAGGATAGCTGCAAAGATTTTGAAACCTCGCCAGATTAAAATAATTAAGATGCAAAATTATATTCCAAATAACAATGATTTTTCAATTAATATAAATAAGAAATTAAAAATCTTAAATCTCTAATAAAAGCAGCTTAATAAAGAAATAGCGAAATTGATTTCCTTAGACAGTGTCGATACCAATTTCGGATTACGACCATGTTTCACGATCTAGCTAGATACTAGACTAAACGTTGAGTTATAAAATTTTGATGTGACAATTTATTATATACCTATAAACATTCTAAATTTAAACAAAAAAATCGTAGCAAGATTATCTTCAAATTTTAATTAGCTAGAACATGCTTGTGTGTATGTTGGTGTGCTTATATACTTTGGTGCTAACTTTGTATACATTAAATATATTTCAAGATGCTTAATTATATGAATATTTAAGATTAATATTGTACAGGTTATGATTGGCGAGTTTCTAGTGATTTCTTGCCTTTCCGAAATCTGATTCTGACTATGAGTTCTTACTCACTTACTAAAGGGCCTTTTTCATGATTAAGTAATTCAAAAGACTTCATACTATCACGTATCTTATGCCACAAGTCAAGTTAAAATTACTTACTGAACAAAAATCCTAATTATAAAATATTTATTATTTTCATTAATAGAATTCTTCATAATAATATAATTAATAAGTAATTATTATCATAAAAGAGTAATTAACATCACTTTCGTGATTCCAAGTTTTTGAAACGAGAGGAAGCTGCTCGGTGTTAGTCCGTTAGTAGAAATTCACAATCCGCTTCCACGATCTAGGAACTATAATTTTATTGGAAATTGTAACTTTATTCTCTTAATTTTTGATTTATTATACGAATAAATTCATTATTTACTACTGTTAAAGGTTCCTTGTGATATATCAATATATATATACTACATATAGGTATGTAGATTGTAGGGTATATATCTGGCATAAGACAACCCCGCTTGATGTTAAACCAAAGTGTGGTCACCTCTACTATGCTGATTTGAGAAGACGAATTTGTTCCGAAATATATAAATATTCCACTTTTTAATAATAATTTTAAAAAAATATTCATAACTTAATGATACCCCTACCGATATAAAAATTTTATTATACCAATCTTTCCGCAGGAATATATATATATGTCTAGTATGTCTAATTAAAACCTAAAAAGTCTGTAACAAATACTGCATCTGAATTCTTGGGCTCATTCCGTGAGATAATGGTAGGAACGTGAACCTGACGCGGAGTGATTAATCAAAACTTATCGGACTTGATCTGACAGCCGCAATGGAGCCTTTACCCTCTCGCTTCCACACAACAATCATTATTAACAGAAATGTTTGTGGCTTTTTACCGTTTATTATTTGTTTTAGATGCATTTATAACTAGGATCTAACTGGCACAATTGGAAAACCAATCGGACAAAACATTTGAGATGAGTTAAAGAGACGTCATGCCTAGTAAAGTTAAGCCAGGATTTTTCAGTCAAAAGCGATGTCTCTAATGTGGATTTTAATATTTGGCAAATGTCAACTGTTTTTTTTTGAGTGGGACGTTTTTGGTTCCGCATTTCACCGATAGGTTCGCACTGATTCACTCTACACAAACAAAGTTTGAATTTGACTGTAACATCGTAGAACTAATTACAAACGAAAGCAAACATCCAAAAATAGTAATCCAAAAACGGAACAGAGAGCTGCTATAAACGCATTTTCCCTACAATATTTTACGTAAACATGCCCCAGCCAAACTGCATTTAATCGAGATTGCACTACTAACTGGGTTATTCCCTATAATCCCAATTCAAGTAGCTCCATCATGGTTTAAATTGCGCTGAATTTACACTGCTTGATTTTACAAAACTTGATCTGTTTACATCGGAACAGAAGTAGGTACTATGTTGTAACATTGAGCTTCATTAGTTGTATCTAGTTTCCCAAGATATATAAAATCTGAACAACTAAGTTAGTAAGTATTGATAGTACATGTATCATATCATATATCCTTAAATTTGCAATTCTAATTTAGTAATTAAGATAATTATTATCCTTCAAAATAAATAAAAACGTCGCCTTTTGTTTCACTACTATAATATTTACACAACAAACAGTTAAGAAACTCGCACTTACATAGAAGAAAAGTTAAGTTAAATTTCTGACCGAACAGTTGTGTTCGACATATATTGGAAAAAAAGTCATACATTAAAACGAATACTATTTAGTAACTGTAATATAGATAATAATAATAATAGTCTGTTACTCACAAATTTCGAACACTACGAAAAAGCCAATGAATAAGTGCGCTATTATTTTAGAGTTATTTTAGTACAGTAGTTTGAATTGGTCTAATTTATCAGTTTAATGCGAACAACCCAAATTGAATAGAATATTCGACATGTATTCGACTAAACTTTATCGAGAACGCGTTTGTAGCACCAGCAGGGTAACTCTTAACATCGAAATTCGATCAAATTTAAATTGGTTCTGTTTAAAAAATTACTTCATATGTTTTCCAAATTGAGATTGGATGTAAAACGTATTTAGAACAGATTGTTAGTTACGAGTAACCGTTGTGTTTATCGTTATAAATTGAAACGTTTTCTGAATAACATCATAACGCTGAGAGTAATCACTGTTGACTTCTATTTTATAGTACATTATAGATTTTAGTATAACCAATTTAAAATGCTTTATGAGGCTTATCGCATTTTGAAAGCTTTGTGTATTTAATTTTATGATTATTTAGAAAACTCATAAAGTCAGCGAACAATATTTTTATTTTAAATTGCAAACGAACACTTTAAACAGTTTGCAGAAAATTTTATCTGTAGGAAAGATTGTGTTGAATTTTTTCACGTTCAGGTAAAAAGTTGGAGGAGAAAATTCCAAGTTAAAAGTTAAATAAGGAAACTTAATTATACAACTCATACTTAGGGAAATTTCTTTATGTTCTTTTGTTTTATTTTTCAAAGACGTTAGCAGTTATTTTAATGGTCACTGTCTATAACACACAAGCCTAACCTGTTTAGGTTAATCTGGCATAGTGGGAGTGTCTATTACTAGACATGGGTTACACTCTAATTTGGCATAAACAGAGACTTCTAGAAGATCTTTTTGTCTGAAAAACCTAACTTAAGTTCCCCATAGTTAAGTATTACGTATCCCAATAATAAAATCTAACACATTGAAATCACAATGTCAAATAAACGTCGCCTGAATTAGTAAAATTAATTTTAATTAATTAAGCGTAGACATCAATGTTAATGAGCCAGATTGTATTCATTGAGGTGTAATAATGACACTTATTTTTATTGTATTTGCCAACCCATAGTCGATATATATATTTTATTGTATGGATTAGTATATTTATAGTATATACCAGGGGGCCAACCTGCGGCTCGCGAACCACATGTGGCTCTTTGAAGGATTATTTGGGGCCCTCGATAAATGTACCCGAGTTCCCTTTTCACTTATGGCCTGTTATATTTTTAAAAAATATTATCGTTTCGTATGTGTTTCAATTGTATTTTAAATTACTGATAACAAATATCAAAGACTAATTGCAACATTTTATATATATATCTTTTAAATACGTATTTAATTGCGGCTAGCGAAAAATTTCAAATTTTGAAAAAATTTTGACTATTAAGGAGCTTGTCCATCTTGTCCACCTTGTAAATATGATTAAATCATTTAAATAATAATGTTTGTGTTTATTTCGTTATTATTTTTATTTCTTTTTCTTATCATTGCACCTGAAAATTACCACTGCCAAAGGTTAGCTGATAGATGATAATGCCAATGGCGTTAATATCGCCTATGCACGATTTTTTTGCAACCAAGGGTTTTATTATTATACCTCAAGCTCTATAATTTTCGCGTGTCTTCAATTTTATATTACACGTATGTACTTCTTCTTGCTTTCTTAATAGAACGTTCTAGATGTTTGAGGTCCTAAAAGTGAAAAGAGTGCGTAGGTAAATTTGTTTCAGCTTCACTGATACAACAAAGGAAAGACTGGAGGTGTATATGACTGTATACGTCTGGTTTGTAACAAAGAGTACAATAGTCCGCTTTACCTATAACACCAACACAACACTCGAGGCACTATTTTGATATAGTAAAAACGTTTATAATCCGATCTGAATAATTTTCTACATAAAGTGCGTAAATTAGATGAAACACTATTAGATGATTTAAAATAAGTAGGTTAATAGAAGAATTCGAATACAATTTAAAAAAAATACTTTCTTCTCCAATACCATACTCTTGGGTTTTTGTTAAATGAAAATTTGATAAACAAATTTGATGCAATTTTGGTATTTACAAAATAAATAGTTATGTTAAGGACGTTTTAGGGACACTTTTGAAATTTAATTATTTTATTAAAATATTTTTTGAGTATTATAAAACAAATGGTGAAGTGTATGTCGTAGTTTCGGAAATAAAAGTCCTTATCAGATCATTTATTGAGCTTGTTAATAGCTCCCAGACAATGCGGTAGTCACCTACCATTATACAATTCATATAAAATATTTACATAACTACCCTCTAATCATAACTTATATATATAACAAATGGATATTTGTTTTGTGTCTGGGTCTTATATGGTTGTGTTGTTCTTGGCCTGGTATCTACAGGAGTATATAAATTATATTTATTATTTGATGTTTTAAGATTGGATTTAGTACGAATTAGAATATGGTAACCTGTAGAAAAGAATAAAAAGGGAGTGCATTGTGTTTTGGGACCAATGCGCTCGGGGCAGATTGCGCTTTGGAAGATTGTACGAACACACATTCAAATAGGTTTGAAAAATATTTCTGTTTCTTCACTAGAGCGTAGCGTTTTGATGTAACCATTGTATGAAATTAAAGTGAATAATTTGTGTGGTATAAAGTCATCCTTGCATACAATATAACAAATGATTTTATATAGCGTTCATGCGATCTGAATATATTCTGCTTTAGTATCCATTTGCATTTCCTATAATCCCTACTAATATTATAAATGTGAATGTGAGTTTGTTTGTTACGTTTTCACGCATCAACTACTTAACCAATCATCATGAAACTTTGTGCACATTTTTTTGGAGGTACTAGAAGTAACATTTATTTTAAAAATATATAGGTATATTATTTTTTACTATAGTTTTCAACTGACTATAGTTTCAGCTGTTTTAAGTCATATTGATTCATTTTTATTGAAATGATCTCTGATACTTGTTTAATGACTTAAATGCGAGCGAAGCCGCGGGTAAAACCTAGTTATAATATAAAATAATAATATAATTTACAAAATAATAAAATCATACGTTGTTGAAGTACAAGCAATTGTTGTTAAAAATAATGGTGTTTGTTTATGTCCTTAATAAAGCCGATGATTGCTCGAATCCTGACATTCTTAAACAACAGTGGTGCCATCTATCCAAGAAATAAAATACTATAATAATATATGAATAGATGACGTCACTATATGTTTGACGTGTTTTATTCTCTTTTAACACATGTCAGTAATAATATTTACTACATACATAATATCCGACAAATACATATACAAACTAGTTCCTAACGAACCCGGTAAAGTAAACAACGTGAACAAAGCCGATGATTAAGTAATTACTAATCAGCAGAGTTCAATTTAATAAATTAAGCACACTGTATTAATTGGTTGCATCGCTACCACACTTAGAGAGAGACTAATTTTGTTAGAGCTTCCGGTAATACGGGTAATTTTGAAATACATGTACCTACATTGTTGAATGCGCTGCTTCATTAGGTTATTTAATTTAGCTGGATTATTTTGTTTTGGATAAATTTTACAAATATATTAATTACGGGTCCAATATATAAGGGTAATCATCTTTTAGGCTTACAGCCGGTTAGTGTACAATACGCTATAGAGAGGGTAACACGTTCAATTAACACTAAAAATTGGGTAAAGTGCAGCGAAATCCATTGTAAGAAACAAGAAAAAAACGCAATAAAATTAAGCGGTATTTTTCATATTTAATATTGTTAGTACAACGTCGATTCATTTATAAGTGTTTGGAGTATATATTATATTTATAATATATGTTAATTTACAAAAATAACGGTAAGACCAAGATATTAATTGTCAAATTGAATTAAATGGTTTGAAATAGCATTTTTTACGCGTGACACTAGATATCTTCATGTGAATCTATAGTATAATTAAAAGGTTGATATCAGCAAACAACATCCGTTTTAATTTCAACAATTTTATAAAAAAATGAAAGCGGGAATTTTGCAAGCGTTTTGCAACCAATTTGGTCGGCTATTACAACACGGCTTGAACGTGTTGCGATGCTCACAAAATCCGACTCTCCTCCAGTGTTAAAATACGATTCAATACAATATATGTCTGAATTTATATCTGGTCTAATTCGAGCAACTTCATGTATTTTTCATGAACAACCTTTGAATAATGTTCGTATTATCCGTCCAATTCAAACCCCCACCTCATTTGCAACAGACCACCCTAATATTTATGTTTACATTTTTTGCCGTATAATGAGAGGTGATCTTCTCGAGTGACTCTCGATCGAAACGTGAGAGAAGAATTTATGTAGAATAAAAAATTGCTAAATTTCCCAATATTTATTTTTCTAAAGATTTTCAACGATATTTTAGACGAATATTTTAATCTGTAATTGATTTAAAAAAGAAAAAGTATACGTAGTAGCGTAGTTTTAAATGCGATTTCTTCAAATAATATTTTTGATATTTGCTTGTACTGAATTTTAAAATTATTGTTGTTTCACTAATCTTGGATGTTAAAAGTAAATATAATAAATTTATTTTTCTTGTAAAGAACCTCTAATCATAAATAATTCCTAATTAGTATGTAAAAACACATCTTTCATCACAAAAGATCCTAAATTTGATCCTCGAAACATTACACGAAATCATTCATATATATTACAACTTAATTACCATAAAAGGGTTAATCATAAAGCTGATAATAATACTACCAAAAAAACAAGGATTTCGACGCCATATACATAGATATAGATATATACTTAATCATGTATATTTTTTGGTCATATAAAACGCAATCAGATGTATTCTATCTAAATTCATAGATATGTCTAATCTAGGGATTGCAATCCGGTAGCATTTTCAATCCGGCCGGATTATGAAGTTACTTAGGGCCTAGTGTTTAGTGGTCTTTAGTTTTGATAATAATACAAAAAAAATCATTTAATTATATTTTTTGGTATTAATTGTAATTTGTATTATTTGCACTAAATGAAATTATGAAACTATTTTAAATAATAAAGTAATCAATCTCACTTATTGCTGTGAGTATGTTAAAGTACTTAAGTAATAATAACATATTAATAATCTAGACTTAACATTCTTTTAAATTTATATTTATAAAATCAATTTCAGTCATTCATAATCCTAACAAACGATAAAACAAGAAGCATTTATATTTTGCAATGCAAAATGCAAGTGAATGTTATTTCTGTGTCTGCAAAAAAACGCTCTAAGAAAACATATAGTGTTGATTGTACTATCCCCTAATCTGCTTCTGATGTCACTACAAATATAACCTACGGCTGAAAAGGCCCTTTCTGCCTGAAAATTTGTTGTCCTAATCGCCATTAAGTAACTTTACATCTGCGTGTGTTTTCCTTTTACTCCTACTTCATACGCAGTCATTTCTTTTTTAAGATTTTTATTCATAATCTTAATTTAAATTTAAATATTGACCAATCGTGGTCTGTAACTTTTATATCAGATTTTATATCTAATAAAGCTTTTTTGATGCATACCTTCAGATCATAAAATCTTCCAACCATAGATAAAAGGCTGTTCCAGCGTGCGCGGCAGTCCGAAATAAGTTGTGATTCTTTCCTTTTTCTTATCTACCTTGCTCATCATCCAATTCGTCCATGTATTCACTATCATCATCACTCCATTTCAATAGAAGACTTTTCCACAGGATCAACTTCTCTATCCGATTTTTAAGGTACAAAATTTGACAACAGCTAACTGGATGCCGTGTGCGATACACAATTGATGATAGCACGGTACTAGTATTAGTGTGCCAGCTTTAACCATGACGCTTGCGCCGTCCAGAGTCATGCCAATTATGTCAGATGTCAGAATCGAGATGTACTAGACATACAGTACAGTTTTTCGCGTTTTTATTTGCTTAACCGGATCCGATACCGGATCCGGCAAATCCTATCGGATCCGGTAGGCCCAAAAACACGCCGGATCCGTCGGATTACCGGATCCGCCGGACCGGATTGCAATCCCTAGTCTAATCCATCGATTGAAGTGTAATTTTGTATTTTTTTAATTTTTTATTATGTTTTATTTATTTATTACTATTAAAACATTTATAGATAATTTATTTATTCTCGCGGATAACCAAAAGTCTCATTGTTTTGTAGCGATAATAATAATTTTCTTACAAAAGAAAAAAGAGAAGAAAAACCATTTCAAAGCTAACACAAAAGTATCTACATATCGTATACGCTTATTTAACGATAACGCGACGCTTCGAACACGCTTCCTTATATCTTCACATGTAAGGTTTAAAACGTACCAAAGACACACTCGATTAACAACAGTACTCTTTTATTTGTAAAAAAGCGTTGGGTCTTCACAATAGTCATTAGGAAGGAAACAATAATATAACAACTCACGTTTTTTCTCATCATTGAATTAAATATATTAGGGAGAAGTCACGTAAACGAAATATGCCGGTATGAATTATTGTCAGTCATATTTTAATAAACCAGCCATTCTCAAAGTGGTGTTCCGTGGAACCCTAGGGCTAAAATACTGCAAAAAATATCCACCAAAGGGAAATTATAAGATTACATCTAAATATTTCAACTAAATATTACATTGCAATATGATTATTCATGAATACATATAAAAGTTTGAGAACCTATGTAATAAACAAATGAGTTACTAACTTTGAATTTACTTTTACGCATTATTTGGTGCACTCAAAGTTTAGTTAAATTAAATTATTGGTACTCTACTCGTGTTGCACTTAAAAGCGTGGGTCTACTCTAGAATAGTAAATTAATTTGACAATATGAATGTTGGATAAGGTTGGCAGTGAAACAAAAATCTTCTTATCCATATTCTTTAATTTCACCAATATGTCATGATACATACCAGCAACCTTTACACTCTATACCATAGACATCTCTCTTACATACCACAGACAAAAATAATTGTGTTGCTATTTCAACAATAAAATATAATAGAAGCGTGTCTAATCACAATTGAAAAGTTATTTAAAAAAATATTGCACAAACTTCGTTCAAGCGTTTTTTTTTTGGGAGGATATAACAAAAAAAAAACCGGTGAAAAGAGAAATTCATTTACAGGTTTGCGGATCCATGTCTGTTGTGGTTTTCTATACTAAATTATGTAAACTCTTTTTTGTTTTATTAAAAAAAGAGCCCACTGAAAAGATTAGGAATGTTCCCGCTACATTTTTAATTGGGTACTCTTGTTACGGCGCCAGGCGTTCTAATTATTTTGAAAATTAGTTTTTCTAAAGTTTATTTTATGTGTAAATTCTCTCTGTTTTTTTACACATTCATTATGGTCGTTTAATTAATAATTTTCGGCTTTATGTTATGTTTACGTTAAAAAAGGGTTTAAAATTGTTTAGCATTTTTTCTGATTTTAGGTACTAATAAAATGTTCCTGAGTAATTTTATTTTGTAAAGGATAATAACTATATACATTATATATAATAGTTAACCCTTTTCAAAATTAAATGACTTATAAAAAATTTTGTTAACTTCAAAGCAGATTATGATTATTTATGATGCCTTTAAAAGAACTACGGTATATTGTGCCACCACCTGTATAGCTTGTAATAACCTTTCTTAATAAACACACTATATAAAACAAAGATTTAAATATTAAACATCTAAATAATCACATATTTACTTATAAACGCCCGGAAATTGTTGAAAAGTTGTATACAGCAAAAAGATTCTA